>JAAAKL020015812.1:0-11321 GCA_010016065.2 Carybdea cf. marsupialis auct. non (Linnaeus, 1758)
GAGAGTGAAAAGCCTGCCATCCGATCTGGTAGACTCCTTCCGTACATGTACCGAAACGTAATTTAGCATTACAACGAAAAAGAAACTGCATAACTAAGAAATGACGTAAAATTACATTAAAATATGCATTGCATACCGAAGATAATCCACAGAGAATTGACTACAGAAACGGGATCAAAAGTAAATAGTGAAAATTAAAAATTTATAGAGAAACTAATATGAAGACGAGATTTTCATAATCAACAAAGTTTGTCCACAAGGGTGCCCAAAGGACGGGCAATATGGCACTTCACACAAATGGATAGGACAGTTTTTGGATTCTCAACGTTCTATACATAACTTGTTAAGTCTAGGTAGTGTTCAAAAAGTCTTTCTGAAGTGGGGTGAGGGACATTTTTGTACCTTATAACGAGAAGGGTAGAATGTTTCTCTTACATATATACTATTCTGGAATGTAAAAGTTTTACATTAAATTAGTAAGTCATTATCACTATTTGGAGATATGGTTTCGTGAGTTAATATTCTAGTAGATATGTTATTATCAAACTAGTGTAATAGGCATTTGAGAAAATAGAGTACATCAAGATACCAGTACCAGTAATACAGAGGTAGGATGCCAAGATACTGCGGTCCTATAGAGTAGACCCATGATAAACTTGGTTCTAAGGCGTTGAACATGCTTTTATGCAGATCTTGTTAGCTGCCTGTAGGATTCATAATTGGCTGCAGTAGGCTAGTCGGCTTTAAACAACTGTAAAGTAAAAAGTCGCTCAAACTTTCTGGGAGTTTATTTCAAATGCTGATTGTCGTGTAAATACTAGCCTTTGGTTTGACTAGATGATACTTCTTGAATTTGTCTGTTCAACTTAAGATCGCTTGCCCTGGCTATTTTAGGTCCTTTCGAGAATTGGCAGCTCTAATGGGCCGACCCAGGAGTTCGTAGTGACATGATATTGGTATACGGATCTCTGTTAAGGAGAGGACTGCACACTTCTTCCGGTTTAGATACATTTTCTAATTTAAGCACAGGCATTGTAAATAATTTAAATTGTTCTGGGGACTATGGCTGTCATCATCAGATCTGATGCTACGATACACTTTTGTGTCGTCTGCAACTATGGCAATGCTAGTATATCTTAATGCAGTTTTCAAAGCTGCTTTACAAAGTCAAGAAAGGATAGAGCGCCCAACATCGACCCTTGTTGGACCACGGAGACAACGAGAAGCTAAATGAAGGTTTCACATAGCAGGGTAACTTGCTAGTAGAGTCAAGCTAGAGAATCCCTGAACCAACAGTGTACATTTCTCCTATCACCAAAGCAATGAAGTTTAGCAAGAGACGTGAGTGGTCCATCTTATTGAAAGCTTTTTAAAGTCTAAATACACAAAGGCCCACTTGACACCTGTTGACTAACATTTTCCAATATCATGTAACACGATTATTAATTATGAGGCTGTTAATCTACTCTTTACAAAGATAAATTGCAGATTGTTAAGTTGACTGGGCACGAAATGGATGAGCATATCAGATATACATCGATGGCTCAAGTACTTTGGACAACAGTGGTAATTGGCAGATTGATCTGTAATAATCTGTTACATCGCTAGCAACGACATAATTCTGAATAGGAATCATGTTGGATATTTCCCACGTGCTAGGCAATCTGCCCAGAGACAAAATTTTACTGAATACTACAAATAAAGGAGAAAAATACTTTCTGCACAGTTCTTAGCAGCCTGGCTGGTCTTTCCCTGTTCCAGTTGCCTTCCTATCAAGAGAGTTGAAGACTGAACAAACCTCAGTTTGGGATAGTAGGATGTCTGAGGTGCCATTGATTTGTGGGGTATAAGAGGAGGATTACGGTGATGTTTAGTGTTCAACATGATTTAGTTGGATGAATACGGAATAGAAATACATGTTTGCTACATCAACTACATAATCTTACGGGCGCTGGGTTGTTATGAGATTGCTTTGAAGATTTAACAGACCTTCTTGTTATTAGATCTTTAAAAGCTGGGAAGAGTTAGGAATAAGTCTTACATTTATGCCAAACAAGCTTTTGTGCTTGACGTCTGCGATCATACAAACCACTTCAATGTTATAGAAAGGATTTCTGCTTTGCCTTTTTACTGTCTTCATAGTGTCTGTCTTCACAAGGAGAAGTTTTACTTTTCAATCAATTCAGGGCGGAGTGTTTAGCAGCAGCACTCGTAAACACCGTTGACAATTGGCTTCGATATTCACAACTTGTGATGGAGCGAGGTCAGAATGCGAACAGTCTTTTTGTCTCTTACATATTACGTTGTAAGTGTTAAAAAGTCAAAGAACAATAAGTTATGGTCTGAAAAATGGTAAAACCAATGGCAGACATCCTCTGGGAGCTGAGTCAATTTGGTATGTCACTAAATCTTCTGGAAAAATAATGTGTTTGCTTTCTTTGCTTTTCTAGACTTAAGATTCTTGATAAAATGTCTATTCCATAGCTTATTAGTACTTCGTATCCTCTGAGTATCAAAAGAGAGATGTTTAAAAAAACCATACATGTCTCCTTGACCTCGTATATCCACATTACAACAACATTCTTATCAGATGACTTATAAACTACCATACAAAATTTCTAGCACTAGCTTTGTAAATTAACGTCTCTTGTCGTAGAGGTGGCAAGGTTAGCAATATAACTATGCAACCCAATAGAATAACTATGTTCAAATCTGACTTTGAATCCTTGAATCAGAAAAGAGTAATCTAAAACGTCCTGAGTGAAGAGTTTATAAAAGGAAGAACGATGCATGTCAAAGAGAGCATCTGTAAAACTGCAAAATATGATGAGTTTCAGTAACATAACGGGTAAATTTCTAAGAAACTTTAGGCTTCCAAAATTTTTATCTTGAGATACGTTATTATTTTTGGGTCTCAACTTCTCCAATTCTTGGATTTTTCCAAAAAGTTCAATTTTTAAATGTGAAGAAATCTTGACGACTACACTTTCCAAGGGTCATTCATGAGCCTATTTTGAGTCATCCGCAGTTTTGAGAAAACAAAATTTTTAAAGTTTTTTTCTTTGTGTCATTTTTGAGGGCGGTAATCTATATATTCAGATAACTTATTTGTCTCAATGTTTTGGAAACATTTCAAGGTATATTTTGAAAATATATAACAATGAAGCCATCAAACTGCTTAGTTTTTGAGTTCTGAAGCCTCACAAAATTGGAAAATCTAAAGTTCCAACTAGAAAATCAATGTAACTTTATCATGTTATAACAAGGTCCACTCACCACTGCTGCATTAGGGTCCGTTGCCAAACCAAAATGCTTCATATTCTGCTTTAGCGTTTTGTTCTTGTCCCATTTCTTTTTTAAAACATTGCTAAACAAGGCGCAGTAAGAAAGAGCAGGGGGTTGACAAAGCTTCAACTGGTAAAGTAACCACAATAAAATGAGCAAAACTTTTGTAGTTTAAAAAAACCCTGAATAAATCAGCAGATTTCAAGAAAAATTATAAACAAATAAAGTTCATTAAGCTATGTCTTTGTCACAAGTCAATACTATTAATGATGGTGAGAGAACAGATGTTCAAGTGTAGGGAAAAGTCAATTTAGCAAGTCATGCATGCAAGTCAAGTAAGTGCTCTATTAATATGCTCTCAAGATCCTTTTCTCAATATACTCTCTTGCAGCCAGTTACGATTAAAAGGAACTAATCAGTGACCTCGTACTATGCAACCAAACCATGGACACACACACGTTGACGATCCCAGAGACATGCATTGATAAGATGTCAGAAGATTTCCTTCTCACAAAACAATCTAGGTTATAAATTCAAACCACTTCGACTTTTTGTCAACAGTTTTAGCTTAATTTTGTAACATGAAGACCTTCTAACTTTCTGCAATACAATACCAAACCACTACCTAGTGAATAATAACAATTGCTGCAGACTTTACATAGCTAAAACTTACTTTGTAACAAAGGCTGATTTTGCCCTCTTTTTCCTCTTCGCTCCCATGTGAGTTGAGTTAACTTTCTTATTCCTTCGAGTTTTTCTTCCTCTTACACCGGCCATAGCTATATGATGTTAACAAAAGTAAAATAAGTCGCACATAGTAGATCACGACATTTTTTTGGAATTAGAATGCTTATACAAAAGAAAAGATAGTTAGCAGTGTCTAACACTGAATGCAAAATATTTTAAGGGGGAGTAGAGTAAATGGCTAATTATTGTGTTTACATTGGCGATTTTAAGAAAAATGTTGCATGGGTACTGTACAAATGCGTAAACATAACACTTAGAGAACAAGGATTACAAAATGTTCTTGTTGAATTGGCCCGTTAAATAATGGCTTTGAGAAAGTCATATTTGGAGAAAGGAAATTGCACCAAATTGTACTCATTAGATCAAAGTTGTTATTAAAAAATGTGCTAATGAGGAATTACCAAAGAAAAGGTTCTTTGTCATACTGGCGCTCTTTGAGCTTACGGTAGTCAAGAAAATGTAATCCAGGTCGAAGAACGACCAGTGAGTTAAAATGTAGCATTGTAGTCAAAGATTAAACATAAGACCACACCTTACCAGAAGACCACACTCTACTTTCAAATCATTGATGTGTCTAATGTCAAAACAGCTATTCTATTAGTGCATCATAACCGACGGAAACAGGAACTGACTAACTTAGGGAAGCCATGTATTTAGAGGGTTTTAAAGGAGTTTAACTGTAAAACTGGGCAAGCCAGACACACCAAGTTAAGTTCTATCATTATCACTAGAATCATGATTTCAAATAACTAGAAACCTATGTACTTTTGGCACACACCACAATTTTATGGTCAAACTTTGACGAAATATGAAATTTAGTTTCGAAGAAGTGGCATCCCTGACTTGCCAGGAACCCCTGACTTGCCAGGCACCACTGTCTATGCCCCTGAAGATGACAGCAATGCAAAAATTCGATAAAATCAATGGTCGAGCCAACCTTTAATGGTCGTATCCATCATATTTCATGGTACACTACCTGGAGGTTAGCAAAAGCACACTTTTTTCCAGCGCTCAACAATGAACTTTAGTCTGCTTTACATTTTTTTTGTGAAAATCCTTAACGGTGAGTAAAGTGGGGCGTCTACATCTTGTTCCTTTGTGTTTCTATGTGGGATGGTAGTGATCTAACAGTGGATCTCAAACCAAAACAATTAATACTGAATTGTAAATGGCAACAAACATTGTACAGCCAATTTACAGCCATAGCTTTATAGGGGCCCACTGGGCCCACCTATTCATGGTCCTCAATTGGTTTCCAAGGCTTTGGTTGCACTAGTTTAATTATGGTAATAGTGTCACTTTGCATGCTACCTATTCATTACATTCATTAAAAGAAGAGTCTTGTCAAACATCATCGTCTAACCCTAGAACTACATTGCCCAGTGAATAGCGATGGAACTAAATCATGTCATAAGTAAAAATGCACAATAGTAGGCCTGATTTATCCTTGAAAGAGACAAAGATTTTTAGGTCAGCGATGGCCTATTCCCATTGTTTGTCCCTCCCACGTTTGTCAATGGCACACCCATAGAGAGGAATTAAAACAAGGAGGGTTACATGAATACAACTAATGTATATAACCAAGACAAATCTCAAAAGATTGGCTTTTCCATTGTTACAAATATTTAAAGAATTCACGGAAATCAAATCAGAGATATTGTTATACCAACCATATCATTAATTTCAAGCAAGATATTAAACATATGAGTCAAGAAAGTGTAAAATAATTCCAAATATCAAAATTTGCTTCATATATAGACTTACACAAAAGGAGTATATATATGATGATGTGTTAGATACGTGTAGAAATCAAGAGTCACATATTGACAGTCACATTTAGATAGGACGTGCTTATTCACCTCAAGTAGTCCAGGCTTCATAGTTATTACGTGCAGTATCTCAGCGAATATTCGAAGATAAATACAATATTTTACAATATATTGAGCTTGGGTCTTGCAATGCGTATATTGTGTCTCAAAACATTATCCCAACGAGTTTCGTTGCTATATTGACTAAAGAGGTATTAATTTGGTATTCATACGAGGCCCTTTAAATTCCCTGTTAAGAATCGTTCACTTTTTATGTAGCAAATTTTTTGAAAATTGATCACTTGATTACTTCATAAGTCTCTCTTTATATGGAGCAATATTTTTCTGAGCCCTACATCCATGACAGAAAAATGTGGCATACTGAGCAGGTCGTTTATTGTTCTTCTCGGATGAAAAGGTGGTTGTCTATCGTATAGAAAGTAATCAGACCATCATCTTGTCCCCGTCCCCCCAACATTCTGTTGCCATTACATAGTACAAAAATTCCATCCATTACTTTCCTTTCCCTACCAAAGAAGGATCTTTAGAGGTGGTTATTTGTATATCTTGCCAGTTCAATAATGAATACCTGGGAGGTACACTTAACCACATGACAGATACATATGACTCCAATCCCAATTTTTTTCTCCTTTGTGCTCTTAGGTCCATCACATCGATTTTCAGCCCACCTCCGAAGCTGAAAACATGTTCATGAATCATCTAATCAAAGTTGCCAAATGGCAAACAATATCTGTAATGATGATTATGACTCAGAAGTAGTTCAGGTAAATAGAAACATTAATAAGGCAATCTCAGAATAAATTAACAATCAAATAAGGTTAAAAATGGTGGCAGTCTTACGGTGATGTTAAACCCACTGTAACCAAAAAACTTCACAGACCTATGAATTTTGGTCATCATTGTTCTCCACAGCTGCCATATTTCAGAGACTGAGAAATAACAAATTGCAGGCTTTTTGCTAAGCTTCAGGTAATGTATCATGAAATATGATGGATTCCACCAGTAAAGATGGGTTCTACAACCATTCAGTTTTCTGCATTCAGAAGCTTTCATTAACCAATCAAATGTTGGTTTCTTGATTCTCATGGTGTACACAGTGTGAGCAGCTAAAAGGAATGGGGGGGGGGGGGGGCCCAGACCTTTGCATGAGCTGATGAGGCTTTCTGCAGTACTGGAAGCTCAAAACAAAGACACAACATCTAAGCTTCTTGACTTACTTGACTTGACTTATTTCGGGCTCGCTCGGACAAAAAAAAACACTAACCAAGACTGCTAGTTAATAAATTGCATACCGTCATTGGTATAATTGATAAGCCATTACCCAAAAGCTTGTAAGTTGGCCTCTACGCATTTTTAGTTGTTTATAAATCCAAAAGCATTAGAATCATCAATATTCAGTAGCAATAAAATTTTCATTCATATTGCATATTACAAAAATTCAAGACTGGGATTGAAGCGGTTAAGAACAATATCGCCAGTCGGCGGAATTCTTCCAATTTTCCATTTCAATGACGGTTGACTGAAACCGATTATGGCAGCTGCAGCACGTGAATGATCTGCTAGCAGCATCAAATGTTTTAAAATGATAAAATACCTATGCCTACAGAACATTCAACAACAACGGCAACATTGAAAGGCATTCAACTTTCTTCTTTAGAACTGCAGATAGCAAATAATAGAACTTTAGAATAGCAAATATTTAAAGAAAGCACAATTATTTTTGGTTCTACATTTATGAGCGTGCGGCGCACGCCTAGTACAGCTAGAGAATGCTGCATACGCGTGAACATTTTTAATTGTTTGTTTTTTAAATTTTTCATTCAATACAAGGCAGGGTTGCCACTTCATGATACTGACTTACCTTTAAAGTACCAGAAACAGACAAATCATTGCTAACACATGGTTTGAAAACCCTCCGAGGCGAAATTGGACATGGTGATGCCCACGGAACTTTACCAGAAACCAAACCGACTATATAACAATCAATGAACGTTCTAGAAATGCAATTACACGATGTTGTGCCTACTCTGGTGCGGGTGGAGATAGCGACCACAACTTCGTCGTTTGTACGTTAATAACAAAAGCAAAAAAGCTGAGCAAACAGTGCCCTAAGAAAAGATTAGATCATGCGTGACTTGAGAATGCAAAATAAAGGAATCATATTCAGTTTAAGGTAAAGCAAAACTATGAAGCTATTCAACAGAATGAGCCACACAGATCAACATTTTAAGTCCTACAACAAGCTGTTACAGATACTGTAAACAGCTTTTTGCCAAAGAAGGATAAGGTGTCTAGATCCACGTGGATGACTGATGAAATCCTCGTGCTAATAGGCAACAGAAGAATGGCAAAACAAAGAGATAAGGCTAAATACAATCGCATAAATCAAGAAATCAAAAATCTCAGTAAAGTCAAAAAAGAAACTGGATAAACGAGAAAAGTCAGCAAATTGAAAGCAATTTAAAAGTGCAAGTTGATTTCTTCGGAAGAATCAATGGGGTTGTGAAAAAGAAGAACATCTTCTCACGAATTATGTGTATTGAAGCAAACGATGGCACTGTACAAAGGAAATTTTTTGGCAAGATGGGCAGAATATTTGTGAACCTCCTATCATAAGGAAGGACATGGAAGGTCCAAAGATCATTAAATCAGAAACTGGTGCAGCAATAAACAAAAGAAAAAGGAAGAGGAATGCAGGACCTGATGAAATATGTATAGAAATGCTGAAGAACCTGGAGGACTTTGGTATCGGTAAGCTAGAAGAAATTCTAAACACAATATATGACAGTGGTGAAATTCCGACAGACATGACCAAATCCATCTTCATTGCTCTGCCCAAAAAACCAGGTACGATCAAATTTAAACTCGATAGAACAATCAATATGATGAGCCACTTGACAAAAATTCTCATTATAATACTTATGGATAGGGCAAAGCAGATAATCTACTCTGCAGTGAGCAATACGCAATGTGGTAGTTTCAAAAAAGATCATGGTACTCGCAATGCAATATCAATGCTACATCCCCTCACTGAAAGGTGCATCCAAGTGCAACATGATCTCTTCCTCTTATTTATCGATTTAACTAGGGTTTTGGACAAAGAGCAGCATGAGAAACTCTTTGAAAATTTGACAACAAATTGACGTCGATGGTAAAGATTTACGATTACTTTGAAACATGTATTGGAATCGAACTGCGGCAATCAGGATTGAAAATCAAACCAGTTCGTATGTAAACTTCAAAAGAGGCGTAAGACAGGGGTGCGTTTTCTCACCAGTTCTTTTCAATCTCTACAGCGAGATCATTGTTCGAAAAATACAGGAAGAGCCTGGTGTGAAAGTGGGAGGGAAGTATGTCAACCAACTCCGATATGCAGCTTTGATTGCAAGCTCCACCCAAGAATTGAAAAATTTACTTGATATAGTAAACGAGGAGTCAAACAAAATGGGACTGCATATAAATGTAAGCAAAACAGTGTACTTGGTGATCCCAAAAAGAAATGCCCAGGATAGAAATGTCTGTTTATTTTAAGACTAGAAACAGAAAAGTCATGCAGAGATTCAGCATACTTAGTGGACCTTGATCTGATGAGACGAAGCAGAACCAACTTGGCCAACTCAGAAGACCACTTATCAAAGTAGTACCTGTACAAAAGTCTAAAACATACAACATTTCTATGGTGAGACAGAGGTTCAAGTGTACTGGCAAGTTCAGGACCAACAACATAAGAAAATCATTTCTGGAGCTGGTTAAATTTGTAGAGATGACACTATGTTTCAGCAGCCCAAAAATGATCACAAAACTCCATGCAAGGCCTGGTCATTATCTTATAAAGACAGAAAGATCACAGATCACAAAAGAGCTCAAACCTTCCTTGACACAGACTTGACCTAGGTTAATAAGGTAAGGTCCCCAAAAGATACCAGCTGAGTCTTTTTAGAATTAAGCACATGGCAACTAATGCAGTATTCCAACATGATGGGAAACAGGAATCTTTCAGACAGACATTTAAAAGTTTGGACAAGGTTGAGGAGGTTTCAGGCTCACAATTTTTTAACAGGACAACGGGAATCATATTTGATCCCCAAGCCTTAGCAAAGTCAACATTAGATATCACATTAGTAACTAACCTAGGAGTAATTTCTCAGACTTTTCTCAGAGAGAACTCTGTACGAGGTGGAATATTTGGAGGCTCCAAACGTAATATCTGACCTTTGTCTCAAGAAGATGTTAACACCTCAAGTCCATTGAATGAGGAAGGAATAACAGGCTTTCCCTTATTCATGATGCTGTTATGGATTCTCCAAACGTCTCAAGATCCGAGTTTCTGGATAGAAACAGCCAGCCTACTGGGTCCCATACAAGTGGCCTTTGCCTGCTCAATATTCCTCTTGCATCATCATATTACTGGCTTGTCTGAACAATACTTTAGCCTCCATAGTCCACACACTCTGATACTGATGAAGTGATTCTTGTGGACAATAGCATCAGAACAAGCTGGAGTAAACCATGGAATGGGGTCTTAACAAGAATTGCCTAAGTGAAACAAAAGCATCAATATCTTCCTGAATCCAATCACAGAAAATCGAGAATAAGTGAATGAATCAAAGCCAGGGGTAAGCAGAAGCAGGACTCATCATGAGTTTCAAACTCAAGACACAAACAGAAATCCGAAGACCATGCATATGAATAGCTGATAACAGGGGACAATGAACTGGTCATTGTCACAGCTGGTGTCAAGGTCAGTTTCTGACAGAGTCAGAATATCAGGACAAGAAGAAATAAGGAAAGATTCGTAAGAACCAAAATTTGTCAACCAAAAGCTAACCACCTCATATGAATCAAATGAGAGAGAAGGGATTGCAAGGCTGGTCCATACTATAAACATCTACCCCTAAATGTGGTATATGGTTAGACACCAATAAGTGCTGTTTTTTGGAGACACCATCTCTAAATGATTACGAGCCACAATTATTGAGCTTATCAATTGCCTATGGGCCAAAATTATTTCCCCCAGTCATCATCCATGTATTTCTGAGTTTCAGGGTGAGGCAAATATTAGCTCTGCACAACTTTGATTTAGATACTTTCATGACTTACTTTGCTACAAATGCATTTGCATTTGCATTTGAAGAAAGGTGATTTAGCATAAAAAAATCTATACTGAACTGAACACAGAAATTCCAATCTACTGGGCTAGTGTCTTGAATCAAGTTTCATGAGCTACTAGCTTTTGAGGTGGATCTCTTTGGCAGTGTTGTGACTGCTCTCCATATTGTTTGGGGAGGCGAATCCAATTCCTCAGAAATAAAAGGCCTGTTTTCAACTGAATTTTGTTCATGACCATGACCTGGACTAGGACCAAGATGAAACCATGCTAATTCCCAATCTCATGTGGTCATGAGTCTCATGACCACAACAATTGGAAATGCATGTTTTGGAACACTTCCTTTAAATCAC
>JAAAKL020015814.1:0-11320 GCA_010016065.2 Carybdea cf. marsupialis auct. non (Linnaeus, 1758)
AGCGAATTCATTTTGTACTTAAAAGCTTTTTTCGACTGACACTCCTCAGAGTAAAATTCGTCAGAAAATAACCGAAAAGGGAATCAACGAAATTATTTACCCAACTGTGTTTTACAAGGTAGCTAATCAGAATTCTGATTGCCAGATTGATGCTTTTGATTGATTGGTCACTGATTGGTCAAAACAACACCAATCTGGCAATCAGAATTCTGATTGGCTACCTTGTAAAACACAGTTCAGTAAATAATTTCGTTGATTCCTTTTAACATATTTTATCAGATTAGAAAACATGCAGGGTAACAATCCTCTATTAAGCATCACATTAACCATTTGCTAATTTAGCCCCATCTTTATGTATATACCGAAAATGTGAAAATTTTGCATAAACCCAAGGGTCTTCCACCGTTTCCTAAAACTTCGTCAGTGTTCTTAATTGTAACGAAGTCCTTGCTCTCCAATCACCGTACGAAAAATCTTTCTAAAAAACAAAGAAACTTTTCCAATATAAGTCAATCCGGATTCTCGTATAGTAGATAGCAGATCTGAAAAAAACCTCACCTCCCCTTACCCCCTATTTCCTTACTATTCCAATACACTTACACTGTTTGGAATGAGGTTTCGATATCGAAAAAATACATTGCATTAACCCCTATCCTTGACCGTTTTTCAGGCTGCATATGTAGCGGTTTACTACGGGGAAATTTTTTGAAATTCTCCCCAATCGTTTTACATCCCATTAACAACCCTTTTGATACCATAAAAATGCCCCATCCCCACCCGGCAATTCCGAATCCCAGGCAATTAACCTTAACAAAACCTACACTTTTTTCGTTTCCACTTCAACTTTTCTACATTAGAAATGGTTTAATGGTTGAAGAAGCACAGGTTATTGTATCCATCGATTTTTTTGTATCAATTATTGACCATGATGTGAGCGGCTACTTAGGATAAGAGTTGTTGTGTCTGCTTCCAAAAAAACTAAACATCCTAGAATCAGGAAAATTGAAGTAATCTAACCACAAACAACTTTAAACACATATCATCGGACAAATGCTCGGTTGACACACCTGACAACTTTTTGCATCTCCAGAGACATGCAGTAATACAGGGCCATCTTCCTGCTCCTCCAGCTTTATGGAAACATTAAGGAGACTCTGTCGTGTTAATGAAAAAGGGAGAAAAAGATGTACTCTTCGTCTGTAAACATAATCCCTGAGTTTCTGTTATGGCAACGTATCTGTCGATGTGCGCTCCCGTCGCTCGCTAGTAAATAGCACAGTGGAAAAGTTATGTAGGTGTATATTCAACAGTTGATAGTCAATGCCTACTTTTGTAAACGTTTCAAAATATTGCATTTTTTGTACGCAATGACAAGGTATTAAATCCAACTGAATGATGATTTGTTTTAACGCCGTGCACTCCCCTCTGCAAGGGCTTGGTGACGTAACGGGAATGAATCGTAGAGAAAGTTAGTTCTTTCAAATAGCTCGTGCGAGGTAAACTAGCTTTTTCGAGCATCAAGTATCATCACGATGTCGGAGAGAGTGGAGGTTGCAGAACAATGGGGAGTGATACTGCAGTACTATGACTCTCCTGTTACTCTATGGCCAGATCAAACTACATATGACGACGTTTATGCAGCATTCTTACTCTGAAAAAACTTCAGGTACGGACACTCCCAGACAACAAAAGCACCGCCATGGCTGACTGGCATAAACGACAATGGCCAATATACAACTCATAATATCACAAACTTGACACAAAAAATAGGTAAGTTGTCAATCTGCTTAAGGAGATCTATTTCGAGAATTATAACGCTTTTTTAACAAAGCGGCTTGCACAATCAGCAACCGCTCCCCCTCCCTTGTAACCGAATAATGTCGACTAACTACGGCGGCCACAAACTAATCCCTTCTGCGCATACCTTTCACAAAAGCCTACACGGATTTTCTAATTTGGTCCAAATCCTTTTAAATCCTTATTTTTGTATCAAGAAATTGTGTCACAAACAATTTTCAAAGGCATGGCCAATACTTTCTTTATCCCTTACAATCCCTTCTAAACAGTGTGTCTCCATTTGCGTCGAAAGGACTACAATAAACAGTAAGGTCATCTTTTAAGATCTATATTTGAAGCTTACCATTCCGTACAAATTGTTTACTTCAACACAATTGATGGACTTGAAATGTTCCCTTAATTCCCCTTTGGTGCCTTCCAAAACCTCTTTCAGAAATAAGTGACCCGGATTCGCGTCGTTCCCGATTTTAATCCTCATAAATAGGGTATAAATGGTGACTCTCATGCCAAATAATTTATGGAGCATTCCCCAAAACAGAAAATACTCCAGGCCTCCTCTTCCCCACCCCCTGAGCTCTGATTAAAATCTGCCACAGATCCCAGAAAGCTTCTTAACCTTAACAGCTTGTCTCTGCAGCTGATTTTTTCTCAATCGGCTCCTCCTTCAAATTGTTGACCTGTGGTTTATAATTATTGGTAAGCTACAATTCCAGCTCTGTCACCGTTTTAATACACGTCCTTATACAATGCGTTGGCCATTTCTGACAAAAAATCCCACTTTTAAGCTAACAACGGACATGAGCATACGGAACATCCTACAGGAAGACGGAAAATAACGTGACAATGAACTGCTAGATCCTAAGGCACACCTACCTTCAGATATGTGTAATATACTGCTATATTATTGCAATAGGCTGCACTAAGCCCATTATTAATCTTCCCACAATAATTGCAAAACATAGCTATTTCAAAGGCATATCTCAATCGCTATCAAGTCGTTCATTCTATTCATACAAATTCTAAAACATTTTTAAGTCTGCCAATATCCCCAATCGTCTATGTCATGAAAACGCTTTTGTTTCGAAAATAGCTTGACGACCATAAGGCTTCAAACTCTTGAAAACTGAAAAAATTGCCAAGATTTCGCAGAAACATTAAGTACAGATGTAGATGTCATAACAGCTTTTCCGAGCGTCAAAATGACTTGCCTCCTTTGTTCATACCATCTACACATAACGCCGTCAAGTACATTTTCAGATGTCTAATTTCGGGTAGAGCTTGTTTCTTTTTTCTCCTTTTTCACAGCAGAGACTATGAAGTAAGGCACGGACATGATTTACGCGGGTGGGGCAAACATGGGGTTCAGAAGTACATTAGTGACGCGTGGGTTGAGACAGCAAATTCCAGCCGACGGAGGGGAGCTGTAAAGAAACAGCCTCATTTCTTTAAAATACTTAAATTACAGCCACAGTAATTGATGACTTAATCACATCTTATCTAAGATCAACGAGTAGAGTTGTTTGAAAAAATAATGTTCTGACTACTACTGCTACTTGAAACTACTCAAAAAGGAGGCTTGTCTTATTTTGTCGACGTTGTTCGTGCGATTTTCCTAAGGAGAAATACATTAAAACGTAAAACAATAAGTGGGCAGAACCTTTATGAGATTACTGGACAGGGAGTCGCATGTTTCTGTTGTCAAACGGCGGGGGAACATGGCTGCGAGGTACCATCACAAACCTGCATGTTGTGGCAGTGGCAGTCTTAGGGGCAGGCCGAGGGGCCATGGCACGAGGGCCCGCACTTCCAGGTGGCCAAGAGCTTCAATGCTACGAAAACAGTATGTGCCTAACTGCCCATAATAATCTCGTGGAAGTAAGTGAAAACTTGAAACTATACCTACTAGAGGAAGTAAAGTGTCTCCAGAACGTCCGCAGTATGATCATGTCTGAAATGCATTTCAATGCATCACGTCATAGGGCCTCGCAAACTTTTTCGACCCAGAGCCCCGCACCCTCCAAAACCACCACTGGTTAGATGAACAGTGACAGCTTGTGTGCCTTCAGTAACCTTAGCTGGGGTTTGTGGTTTATCAGTGATTGCTGCACACCTTCTATCTGAACCAACCCGTAAAATGGCTACTCAGACTGTAGATTTGCCTTGTTTTTTTGCCAAAATGTTATCTCCGACTTAAGGTGCTTGAATCAGTGTCCAGTGCACAATTTTATGCAAGAAAAAAGACTATTTTTGAAGTTCCCCTATGTTAATTCTTAAAACTTAGATTTTAATTTTCTAATTTGTTAGTTACTTGTGATCTTCTTGTGAGCATGTGTCAAATATGCACATCGTCTTTCATTATATTCCCCGCAATTCTATATTCTATTGTGCATTCCACATCCACTTTTTAATGCTATATCAACACTTTTACTACTTAAATTGATACTACACTGTCACGCTAACTTAACACAAGTTGAGTTTTAATGTATTGTCCTGGGCAGGATCAAAACAAAAAGCCTTGACAAAAGAAAAAGCCTTTTCTTCACTTGGTCATCGTACATTTTACTATCTGCACTTCATCTCTTTTACTAACCTCATACGTTCCTATTTTGTCTCCAATGGTATCTAAATAAAAAAATAAAAAACGGGTAAAATTTATTCAAGAGAAAAAACAAATCAACAACATTGATGTACAGATAATATATCACGTGTTGATAATACTGTCACGTGCACTATTGTTCGTGCGTAGAAGTATGATGAATCGATTAGCTTTGGCAGTATAAATCTAGAGCATAGAAAGTAGTAGAGGAGTTGTAAATGTTTCAAGAAGCAACCCCACTACTGCATCGAGAAAACTCGACAACAATATGCGAAGTGGCAGTGCAGTGTAGTAAGTGGCTACACACAGAATAAGTGAACTCTGAATTCAGACTTTCTAGTCCATCTAAAACGGACTACTTTTCTATTTATGGCCTGCCTTGTGATTCTCCATGTTTCCGGATCTGGAATGAGGTTCCCACTAACAGAATAAGCGAACTATGAATTCAGACTTTCTTGTCCATCTAAAACGGACTACTTTTCTATTTATGGCCTGCCTCGTGATTCTCCATGTTTCAGGATCTGGAATGAGGTTCCCACTAACAGAATAAGCGAACTATGAATTCAGACTTTCTTGTCCACCTAAAACGGACTACTTTTCTATTTATGGCCTGCCTCGTGATTCTCCATGTTTCCGGATCTGGAATGAGGTTCCCACTAACAAAATAAGCGAACTATGAATTCATTATACATAATATAATATACATTTCAAAAATAACAGAAAGCTGTAACCACCCGAGCATTGCAACATATAAAACAAACTGGTTTCCAAAGGCCTTCACTGCTCCTAAATGCTAATGAATAATGACACTTATGCCTTAGGACATCAGTGAACTTTCTTCGATTCTTAAAAACTATAATGAAACATTTTTCAGACTTAATTTTCTCTCCTATTTCGGACACATAACAAGTAACCAGTTGCCTATTTAGAAGTCATCATCAGGGGTCATGCCCGCGCCCCCTCGGAAAATTTTCCAACTACTTCACTGCAAGTAACGTTGTGGATGATGGCCGTAATGATGATAAAGATGATTTCAAAGTTATCATGAAATGCAATGCCCATACTAAGACATAATAACCACTTCCATACCTGCAATGTATCTGTAATCGAAGTCAAAGAGAGGGAATACTTTGGTTGTTGTGTGATTCACAATGTCATCTATAAGCTTCTTCGCGGTGCTGTTTGAGAGCAAAAATAAGAGAAAAGCACTAAGTACAGTATCAGTTGAGGTGAGACAAATTTAAGATGAATACTGAAATCCTCTTCCCGAAAAACTCACATACTAAAGCGGGTGGGTGCAGGAAAATCCTTTAATGAACTCGGGGGCTTGGGGGAGGTAATAAATAACATGAATACACATCTTCGTCGACTTCTACAACGTCATCTCTAACGTAAGAATCTGTTACATTTGAAAGTTCGTTTTTCGTTCATGTTTAACTTAACCTTATCTTCGTACACTCAGATCTGGCCAAGATACAAATTTTTATGTACATAAGTGAAATCCTGCATGCCCTAAGCCCGTTAAAAACACGTCACAGGCTCCAATTAGGATGATATTGCGGAAACGGACGTCATAGACAAAGTCACATTGCCGACTCTATTAAATTCCCAACGTTCCCAGCAATGTAAACATAATGCAAACGTTATCATCATTATCAACCAGGAAAATTTAGCTCAAGAAGCGACAGTAGGTATTTGAACCAAGTGTTGCAACAAAGAAATGGGGTTACGCAATTAAGGGAGCAAGCAAGAACATCTGTCTTTTTTTCGTGTTCCGGGGAGCATTAATCAGATATTTCGAAACATAGGCAGTCAATACGGGACATTTATCTCAGAATTCGAATGTTAACAATCTCCGATATTCGATCAAAAGGACAACATCCTTCTTGTGCCCTCTTTACTTTTTTACTCTACAGTTGTGTAACTGAAAACTCTATGAAATTGTAGGAGGAACACTCCTTTTAGGTCTAATGTATCAAGTGCTTTTTAATCAGTCGGAATTGTTATGTCGATATAAAGAGACACCATAGAACGGTCTCACATTGCAGCGAGGAAATAAACAAAAAGGGCTTCCAATACAAAGAACATAACTTAAAATCGGTTTAAGGTCATAGTACTCATGCGATGGCTTACATACGTTTCCGTTCGCACCTTAATTTTCCTATCAAACTGGTTGTTAAAGCAGTAAAATGCGAGTATCGGCAATCAACATGTTATTGAGAAGATGCTGAGAAGGGCTTAAGTACAGTTTAGTCAAAACTGTACCCTGTTACGGGTGAAAATAAAAAACATTGTCTGCTGTCATTTCCTATACAGTTGAATAGCTTGAATCGATCAAGAACCAATAAAGAAGAATCTAGTTTGAAGAGATACTACCAAAAAGTGAAAATGTCACAACCAAGAAGAATCGATGACAAAGTGTGTTTCACATGAGAGTTCGTGATAGGTACTTTTTGATTAGAGATACGAATTCATTGATAGACATAGAAGAGCCATTACAGTAGGTAACAAATGTAATTTGGGCAATCATACAACGATGCTCTGTAAGGAACCTTGTTCATTCTCATACGTGTTCGTTCCCTGTCACCGCCACCATGCCTCGACCACAGTCCTCTTATCGAGAGAAACTTTGTCAACATATACGTTTGCGTACTACAAAGCGAGGGGACTTCACAAGTAAGTTTTTAAGATGAAAAAACAGCTTCATGTATAATGATATTGACAAAACGTCCGAGTGGGTGCCCTCTCTGAAGTGTTTTCGTATACTTTGCGTGAGAGTATACTAATTTGCACCACACAAAACATCGCACGACACAATACAGACTGGCGATGCTTACTTCTTGCTGTTGCAATTGGCATTGTGGCAATAGCTTTCCCTCACAAACCCAAGATAACTCTCTGATAAGCAAAGGTCATTAAATCATTAATGACACAAGAATTAGGGTCTTCGAAGCAATAAGCTTCTATAGCAGAGGCAAAAAAAGCTGATTCTTGAGAAAAGACCAGATTTCGGTTCGATAATCACAATACTAATTAATTATGGATCATAAAACTTCTTAATGCACAAGAAAAGCCAAGATGTATTGACCATGGATACGTTATAAAGGTTCTTCTGCATTTTAAATGTTAAAAATAAAAGAACGGCGAGCGAAGCTCTGCGTAATTGGACACAATACCATCCTGAAAACCCTACAACAAGATGGCATTATTTAAATACGAAAAGGTAAAACTCTAAATGTTAATGCTGAAACGTTTAAAATTTTAGTCACGCAAAAAGTGTCGAAACTAAAGAAACACTTTCATCAATCCAATTGGAACATCACAAAAGATTAAGTGTCCAAGGCTCAAAGAATTAAGGAAATATGTGTCCAAGTGTTGATGACTTTTGGATTTGCCTACACGCAAATTTCAGAGTTCGGGCTATGGGGGACTTCAAAAAACAGAAAGACAGCACGGTCAACAGCCATAAATGAAAAGCCCTACAAATAATACAAATCTACCTAGCCTAGACTAGCCTTGATTCATTCTACCACTTATCTTTTTTTCTTCTATCCTTCATCTTCTTCAAGTGATTGTGCTATTTTAGATGATACCTCCGGCCACATGGATTCTACTCTTCAACCAAATCCTTCAGTTAATGTTTTTGTCTTATGGTGACTTCAATGCTCAACAGTCTAATTAGTTGATACATTCGCGAGGGACAGACCTGGTAGGTGAATGCTATTAAAACTTTGCTCTATCCCAGGATCTTATCCAATAAGTAACATCTCCAACTCTCATTCCTGACAGAGATGATCAGGATCCTCATCTTCTTGACCTTTTTCTTACTTTTATATTCTGAAATCTGTCCTGCAAAGTGTTTACCTTCCCTTGGAAGATCAGACCATGCAGTTGTTAGAGTGACTGTCAATTTCAATAAAACCATTCAGAAGGATGCTCCACTTCTCCGAAAGACGTTTCTCTTTGGAAGGGCAGATGGGGATGGTTTTTTGAATAGTCCACAGGAATCACTTCTGTCATCAATATCAGCGCAGACGCAAGAGGATTATTGAACAGGCAAAAGTAACTTCCTTGGAACAGAGTAGGCCGGCTGTTTCTACCTAGAAACGTGGATCTCGTTACTTTTGGAGAGTCCATAACAGAATCACGAGTAAGGAAAAGTCGATTATTATTCCGTTATTCAATGGACCTGAAAATGTTACAAAGGGTTTGGAGCTTCCAAATATTCCACCTCGCAGTTTTCTCTCAGAAAGGTTTGCATTACTCCTACGCTGGTTTCTGATGTGATATCTAACCTTCACTTTGATAAGGCTTCGGGATCAGACATGGTTCGTGTTGTCCTCCTAAAGTATTGTGCTCCCGAAATCTCGTCAATCTTGTCCAAACTTTTTAATCTCTGTCTGAAAAATTCCCGTTTCCCTGCATGTAGGACCACTGCATTAGTTGTTGCTTTGTTTACGAATAATGGGGAAAGATCCCTTCCTGAGAACTATCAGCCCATCAGCCATTTGCCAGTTGTCAGCAAGATATTTGAGAGGTTGGCTAATATGGAACTGGTGGCTTACCTTGAGAGGAAGGGTCATTTCTCTTATGTACAGTATGGTTTTCGTTCCTCCAGATATACTGACTTAAACAGAATTGTAGAGTGGGGTAAAAGGTGGCTGACTGACTTTCATTGCTAGAAAGACTCAGCTGGTATCTCTTGACAGATCTCAGGACCCTTTAATGGTGCCTCTTACCATGGATAGACATGCTCTCGAGGAGCTGTCATCGTCGAAGCTCCTTCGCAGTTCTTCTACTTAAAGGCTAGAAAAGCTGAGTCTGCCTCAAGGAAGGTTGTGGCTCATTTTCGATCTATGATCTTTCTGTCATCTGACGTTGTGTTTTATCTTTACAAAGTCATGATCATGCCTTGCATGGAGTATTGTTGTCATATTTGGGCTGGTGCATCAAGGTGCTATCTCCATAAATCCTCTTTAAATAGATCACCTGACTAGATCGCACCAATGGTGTTCTCTCCTTGCATGTTGGTCATTTCTCTGTTTTGACAGAATCCTATTCAAATGGCGGGGCACGTTGCCGCTCTTGACTTGCACCAATATGAATTAAACTAGACTTGCTCATGTGTTTACAGCAGGGGTAGAAATGCCGCTCTATTTCTCCTTTGTTTGCTGTCGACAGATTGAGAGATGCCGCTCTCAGCTCTTCACAGCAAGGATAAAAAGTTGGGCAGTCCTTCTGAAGTGATTACCTTACTAAACATGACCAATTGAATTTTATCCTTGCTGTTTCGTCATTCCTGTCTCATAGTTACCAGAAAGGGCAGCTTCCCGCGTGCCCCTTGACTTGGATCAAGGTAAAGTAATATAGACTTGCTCAGCTGCTTTACTGCAGCGATGGAAAATATTAATGACAACATAGAAGAATAAATTATACAATTCTACGATCCGCGCCGCTACTCTATGTCTTACGGAGATAATGATAATGAAGTTCATTATTAGTTATAGTGTCTCTTCAATGGTTTATCAACAGAAGAAAAACTTGAAGTTAAAAGGTCTCACCATTGTACAGGAAAGTAAATCAAAGGTAAAAACGTGCCTTTCATGCTGCAACTTGGTTCGAAAAAAGGGTTAGCTAACGATCAATATTAGCAGAAAGTCAATTTTTGTTTCCTTAGTCTGTTTTGTGGGAGAGAGCATCGTTGGAATAAAAACAGTCTTACAGACATTAAGCAGTTCTCAGAGCGAATTGCCAAGGACCCATTATCCTTTACTCATATAAACAATCTACTAAATCTTAAGACACCCAGAAACTCCGATATATTTTCATCACTGAGTTAAAGTCATCGCACATCAGTTCAGCGTCATAGCAGAGAAGTGGACAAAATCAAAATATATTGCGAGAAATAGTTGATCTCTGCTTTGTCACAAGTGTCACACGTGATATCTATTTTTTGTAGGGTCTTGTCTGTTTTACACGTTTATGTGCGTTTATCTAATCTTTTTTCTCGGTTGTCTTTCAAAATAATTATGGCGTTAACATGAAAGAAGTTGAAGAGGGTTATGGGGCATAGCGTTATCCATAAGACTTCGTGATATTTATCTCGTTAATGTGACGTCATTGTTTAGGTGTGCCCCACCAGCAAAAATTTTCAGGCGTCGCAACTGGAATGAATGATATAGCGGAGAGAGTGAAAGGGCGAGTGATTAAATAAAAGAGCGAGTCAGTCAGTGTCTGATCATTCGAGATTCGGTGTGTATATCTAGCTTTCTAAGCAGTCACTTCCACTTTTTATGGTCTTAAAAGTTAACTAAGCTTTAACGGAAGTCCAATACATGTGGTCAACACCTGAGCCCTTGATAATGGAAGTCCACAACATAAAACTGCATAAAGTGCCAAACCTCTCACGATGGATTGAAATAAAAAATACAAAAGTAATGGCTGCGTTACAATATTTCATTATTATACCAACTACGTTATCCATACCTAATCTCTTCTGCTCCACCAAGAATATGAATATCTCTCATAGGGGTTTTATTTCTCATTTCTATGAAAAAGTGGTTAAATATGAAACAACCAAAAATACATCACAGGCCAGAATAACATTGAAATAAACAACGGGAAAACATTCACTCAATATTTTTAATATACATATATTTTGCAAAATAAGGGGTTACAAGAACCCAAGTGGCTATTGACACAACACATGTTCACTTCCAAACAATGAACTTTGATGTCCTTTGCAGTGACAGCATACGATAAGACATAGAATAATAACTACCTCTAGCATACGATCAGACATAAAATAATAACTACCTCTTGCATACGATAAGACATAGATTAATAACTACCTCTTGCATACAATAAGACGCAAGGTAATAAATACCTCTTGCATACGATAAGACATAGGTTAATAACTACCTCTTG
>JAAAKL020015815.1:0-11320 GCA_010016065.2 Carybdea cf. marsupialis auct. non (Linnaeus, 1758)
TCTTCATCAGTTATTATCTTCATCATATATATATATCGCCAACATGATCCCGTCATTCCCCACGTAAATCATTATTTCACATAAACGAAAAACGTTTAAATTTTTAAGATAAAATAATACAAGTTTTACAACTGAAGATAAAGAACAATCAGTTAATATCTAGCTTAAATATGCTAAGCATCGATACCTATGTGATCTGCAGGCTTAATGGAATTTAAACTACACGACTTAAGAGTACAATCAAATAATATCAGAATATAAATAGTACGCTAACATTCAAAAGGATACCAACTGCAAGCTTTTTGCCCTCAAGTGATTCCAATGTTACTGGTCTACCGACCGGTTCTAGTAGCTGCCATAATCCTTTGACCCCCATAGCTGGCAGTTAACGGTAACAGCAACCTCAGTGAACTTGATATTCTCTGTCAAACAACATGGTCACAAAACTGAATTACATCCGTGTAACACATCACCAACCATGTTTCGGCGCTGCTTCGGTAAACATTGCACCCTAAAAATTGGTGAATTGTATTGCCATTGCCTGGTACTTAAGTGCTTCATGGCCAACCCTAAACATTACAGTGCTAAAAGCATGTCACGAAGGCTTGTAGCGTTTCCGACTTCGAATCACATCATGGCTTGACTTCAGTGGCTTTCTATCGTGCTTGCTTCTGAGACATAGTCGAGAACGAGGTAACGGACAATGCCCGGTATCTGGCCTCGCTGTGACTAGAGACAGTTACCTCACAAGCAAGGCCAAAAGCACATAAAGGTGTCAAGAATGCCGGATGGTGTGCTTCATGTAAAGTAATATTGGAGGAATATTTTATGCTTTGTTCCTTTAATCAGTAGTTTATCGTTACAGACTGCATGTGGCAAACAGTGAAAGTTTGGTCACCACTGTAGATTTAAAATCACATTATCACTTCTGTCAATAAAGGATCCAGTGAATCTCTTGTCCTTATTAACATATTCTACTACAGGGAACGCCCAGTCTCAGGAGAGAGGTTCTCAAGAAAAACAAAAACAACAAACGCCATGCTATTCCTATGTTCTAGGTCCTTTGAAACCATATTATATCAGTAATGGTATGTAATGTTCAGTACTCTTTTCGAACTACCGGGAAGCTCACTTTCAAATAGTATAGTCTCAGCCCTGAGTATGCCGTTGAAAAACACCTCGTTTACAAGGCCCGACTTTCGCAAATTTAAGACAAAATTTGGCC
Source organism: Carybdea cf. marsupialis auct. non (Linnaeus, 1758) (assembly GCA_010016065.2). Lineage (NCBI taxonomy): Eukaryota > Metazoa > Cnidaria > Cubozoa > Carybdeida > Carybdeidae > Carybdea > Carybdea cf. marsupialis auct. non (Linnaeus, 1758). Next base: position 1,226 of record JAAAKL020015815.1, read on the forward strand.
TACCCCTAAGTTGCCACTGCGTGCCACAGCACCTCTGAAACCCTAAATACAGTCTACAGGAGTTGTTGCAGAAAGAATATCTGGAGTTGACCTTTCACAAAGGATTGACATAAGTAGAACCACCTTGGAATGCTCCAATAGCCAAAGCGGCTGAACTAGTAATGCTATACATTACTCAGGATCTAGTCAGTGCAGCCAAGAAGGGGCCTCCGTTGTCTAACCCTAGACAAAAAGGAGTTTCTTCACAATACTCAGACCAGGCTTAAGCCATCGAGGCCCCACTCCGTTCCTACCTCAAGGTTGTATTAATACACGGATGTAGGCAGTTACGAGTGACAAGCCCTTGCTCAATTGGCGTACAGTTAGGTGATACGGGTTTCCATTGACAGTGGAAGTGATCATCATGTTCCAACTACCACCAACATCGAACTAAATGGCCCCTTGACAAGAAGGTACTGTCTCACCACGTGCCGTCTGTTATCTAGAGCCTAAAGTCAATCGACACGAAAAGCAAATCGTACAACGTTGCTAGTGGCACAAGAAAGAAAACGAAGACTACTCAGGTAGAACGGCATTATCTATACATATCATCAACCTTGTGCTAAGTCTAAGTCTACTTCTAGATCGCTCTGTTTAGACCGAGCTGAAGAAGGTACTTATAATACACGGAGCTGCGATCTAATCTTCAGTGCTCACAGGTATTATTGCTAAATAATATGAAATGGCATCATTACTGGTTAAAACACGAGGGAAGACTGAGGGCTTGTTTCGAATGAATAGCCACATCCATGGGGAATTTACATAAGTAAGTTTCAAGGGGCTTTTAAGCAAGTGGGTCAGCAGCTCAGGCACTTTGAAAATTGCTTTATCATTGTTGGATGTGGCAGCACGTAGGCATTGGTGGCTTTTTAGAGGCCCTTGATGGGCAGTATTTTGCAACTTACGAATGCATTTCGTGGAGGTCGGCTCTCGAAAAGACTATTCGCAGAAGAAATTCCCTAGGGTGAGAGCCCATCTCTTGAGAAATAATTTGAGTCCTCCAGAAATAGATCAGATCTTCTTCTTTGGGTCATATTAGCAATCTCACCAATAGGATTCCAACTTATTATGCTATTTCTTGATACTGTTTTTACTAGTTTAAAAGAATAGAACGATACGACCAAGAATAGAAGAAATCTGCATTTACTCGACTCGATCACATCCTAAATAGGTGAGGGACCACGAAAGGAATAATTTGCGTTCCATTTAAAAGGGTTTTCGAACCTCCCACATAATGGCCAGAAAGTAAAAATCGACGGTTTGCTAATTGAATCTCCAGTGAAGCTACCACTCATCAGACATGCACAAATAATCGCTCTTTCTGGTAAAACAGAACACTTGAAGAAGACATATGCTCTTTCTTCTTGTACCTACGTTCTTACTCTATTTTTTAACTCTAAAGAAGCTGGCAACTGCAATTTGCAAGGACCAAACGAAACATAATTGGCGAGCCTCTGTTTTGTTTACATGGGTCCGGAATGTTGAAAGCCATCCACAAAATTCTTTAACAGACACAAAACAAGAAGACGTTAGCTCGGATTTCACTATGAAGACATAGGGGAAACAACCGGTCATTGGTTCTCAATAAATAAATTTACTAAGCATACTTGCGCCTGTTTTCAACTAGAAAATGCTTACACAAAAATGCTTACACAAAAACATGCATCGTAAAACGACTGTCAGTTCTTTCAAATTTTACTCTTTCTTCGAACTCTCCCTAAACTCAACCTTAAGCAAATCAAGTTAAACGTCAATCACCACAACTACCTCTTCACTTGAAATGGATTTATTGCCGTACAAAATTCTTAATTACAAAGTTCACAATGAACAACCATTTACAAATTTGTATCTTAATTCGCTTAACTAATGTATAGCAACATGAATGTATTGATTAACTGTTTATTACCCATGTAACAGATCATACACTTACTATGATTCAACCGTTTAATAATATAACAGGCAAAGTAGGAGAGCATGAACTTCTCTGAGCACAATATCCTCCTATTTTTCCATACTACTACAATGTTCCCCAGACCCAATCCAATGTAAAATATATCTATATTTGTCACGTAATAAAAGGAAAGAGCCCTTTAATGTTTAAGTGTCAAGTATACGAGACGCACGCATGGTAACCTCTGCCTAACACTGATAAACTTAAGGCAAATGCTCCCTAGACCACACAAGACACAAGGTAGACAAGGCTTTCTGCAAGATAATCATCACCATTCACAAAATGCGAATGGGATAAACTACTTTACTTATTTGCGCGTGCATGGAAGAAAGTTGGAAAGAATCTCGGGTAAGAGGAATTGAACAATCCTAGTTAAACACTGGCAGGATGACACCGCTTGAACGACACTGGTTCAGCAACATTGTTTGTGACACTAGGCGAACTACACATGTTGACCAACACTGGTTGTTGAAAAACAGATGTCGACCAACACTGGTTGTTGAAAAACAGATGTCGACCAACACTGGTTGTTGACCAACACTGGTTGTTGACCAACACTGGTTGAACAATATTGGTTGATCAACAATGGCTGAACAACACACCCTGAACAACATGACTTGTACACTGATTGAACGACACTGGCTCTACAACAATTACTTATCAACACAAGATGGCAACACTGGTTGGTTGAGGAGACAGTGTTAGTGGAGGCAAAATGTGGCACAAATTCGTCTTTCTTGGACACTTTCGCCGCATATCGCACCGACTATGCTACCATCGTCAAACTGATTAGTTACCTATCGTAATTTTCTAATTAAGAAGAAAGCAGTTATCGCATTGAAACGTGGCTAACTTGAAGATGAATCGAATCTAAAGTAAGACGCAGTAACTATAACAAGAAAATCTATGCAAAGCTAAAAGATTCAGCAATACCCCCTCTCGTATAAATACTTAAAACAAAATACGTTTGAATCATAGCTATCAAAAAAACATGACAATTATACATTTACAGCGAACATGAAAAGTACGTCGAATATATCTCATACATATTCCCTTTCATGGGAAGATCACCCTTACGTCGATCAGTTCACGGACAACACACCAAATTGCATGTGAGGAAAAGGATGTTACTTCATTTCATTTTTTCTAAACATGTATGTGATGATACAAAGCTACAAGCTCTCATTTCCATCCAAATTACAATACCCGAGATGTAGACATGAATCCAGAAAGGTCCACGATGACGCTTCACTAAAAATGTCTGCAGGATTTCGAAACTGAGCTTCGATTTACAGACAAGAAGTTTAAGAGATCGATCCACTCTCCCCCGTCCGCTATTAAGAACTCATACTATGTATCTTCACATGTATTTACTGTCTAAGGTACTTACTTACATCATTCATGGTCATTGCGAGCTACATGTACCACTGTATTAATGTTAGTGATCATTCTCGTCGACAACAATAGGCTTAACCCTAATCTATTGAACAGTATCAGGTGGTTAGAAATACTATGGAAGTCACTTCATCCACGTGGGGTACTATCCGGCGTACCGGATTCCCCCTTTCCATAGAACACATCAATCATATTCAAGTAGCTAACAAATTGGAAGTTATTTCCAATGTTGTATGAAACAATGTATTGCTGGTGCCAGGTTGGTAAGTACCATAACTTTTAATTCTCACTTGTATTCCGAAATGTTCTGAAAACGTATGACTAGACATTACGATGCCTAACCACGAAATAATAAATATAGAATTGTGCTACGTCATGGCCATGATAAGCGACATTAACATGCTCTCTTTAACGCCTCTTCCCTCGTACTAATGTATGAGATATTTTTATCAGAAAAACTATTATCAACGGATTTTTTGACTATGTTGGTACAGACAGACGTACTAAAGTAGGCGTAATAGCGACCTCAGTGTACTAATCTCAAAAGTATGAGAAATTATAGTGTTTGGATACCGCGACTCCAATCTATCTTCCTTTCTAACAACGATGTGAGGCTGAGTGGAAAGATTTGGGACAATAAACCATTTAGTAAATTGTTATCTTTAAAAATTGAGCAGATTTCAATTACAACAGTGTGTAAATCGCAACATCGTACAAATCGTTACATTTTAAGGCTGATCTCTATTCCACTAATCTGTAAATCATAACGTTTGGTGAATTGTATGATTTAGAAAAGGGCAGTGAAAAGGAGGTGAGTGTGTCTAACATAAAATCAAATATAAATAAAGCATATTGACCCTGAATTCCTTTTGGACAAATACAATCGGCCTCGGATATATTATAATTATAATCCATTATAGAGAATGGGCGGTATTACGCATTTTATCATCAACGATTTCCGGGCATAATTCACTTGATGATCAGTGCTTCATGGATACGGAACACTTCTTAATTGCTTTAATTTTGATGAAACCATATCCATCAAAGATTTGAAAGCGACAGATATTCACGACCGCAAATAAGCCCGTGCATATTATTATTTAAAGAAATCACTTTTCAGGGTGGCTATCACTTTTAACGAGTGAATTCCACAAAGTCTCGGTATTTTATGGAGCTATTAAGAAAAAAATCCAGGATCATCATACAATCCCCGAGATGGGCGAAATTGCATCAATGAACACCATACCAAAATGGAAATGATGGCACCTCTTCCACATGGTATTCTATCACCAAATTTCAGGGCAATCTTTCCTAAACTCACAATTTTCCATGAAAAACCTTGTGTCGTGGAAATTTCTAAGATTTTAAAGCATGACAATCAAATTCCAGAAGGATTCCGGGGCTTCCAGGACTTTCAGAAAAGTAGCCACCATAATGTACAATGAAGGAAATAAATAGAATGGCTTAGTTTTCGGATGCTACAAATTGAAACAATAAAACTTCGAAAGCTATTTCGAAAGAAATTTTTAAAAGAATGGCTTAGTTTTCGGATTCTTACAGGTTGAGTTCATTAATTACACAGTCCGCCTTGACTTTCTTACTTTTCAAAATACTTGCCAATCAATGCCGTTTGCCAACTTGCTACAAACACGAGGTTTCTTCCACGTTTTACCCTGTTTATCGCTACTTCGGCGAATAACGATTTAAAGTTGTTAAGGTAAAGGCCGCACTAGCTCGATTGCATAGTGCCATATACATCCAAGGTAGACGGTACTAAACGCTTAAGTCACACCTGAAAGCACATAGCATTTGTATGTTCTTACGGAGCGATAATATACCTCCACTACTATGATATATTGACTGTGTACAATTTGCATAATTTTATAATCTTCAAAAAATATAAGTTTTAGCTAAATCAAATAACCATACCATGATGGTGACCATCTTATTTTCGCCTGTCGTAGTGGCTAGACTAAGAACTAAATATAATACTGTTCCATGGTATCTTGTAACTCGTCTAGCTAACAAGGTGATGTAAAATATTTCATGACTTAAATAATCCATTCTAAATCGATTGCCGCAAGAGAATCTACTACAATAATGCAGTGACAACAATTCTAAGCAACCATATCTATACACCAATGTTCCCATTATACCTTGATGTGCTCATGGAAGACATAACAATCAATGCCTGTGCCCATTACACTTGTGCTCGTAAAACTCTGCGCTGCAATGAAGACTGTTATTCAAGGTCGCAATTTCTAACCCGTGTCACACCGATGGCCATTCTGTGGCCGGCGTGATCTGCAAGCAGGCCAAGGCCTACCTTTGTGCGACCTGAGAATCTATAAAATTTCGAGTACAGTCTATTTGCTTATGTAAGGTTTGTTCAATTTGGCCTACATCTGTTTCGTAGAAATTGGTACCTGAAATTGTATTACATTGAAAATGTGGAGATAATTACCTGTAAAAATAAACAATGACATTTACTTGGAAAACGCTGTGGCCATGAACTCTATTTCTTATGGCCTGTCAACATCAATGTTTCCCCACCACTGACACATATGAATGTGCCTTCACACGATCGGCTTAAGCTCACAAACAGATATTTGCCACAAAATTTCCATAGAAACCTATTCCAGTTCAATTAGAAACCTCATCGGTAGATCACAACTTAATCACTGCTGTCACCCGCCATATAAACACACTTAATTGGTTATTTCCCTCAAAAACAAATCTTTACCAATGTTACATTATATGATTATTTACTTGTTGCTGTAATTGACGATACGCTTCCAAACAGAATTTAACAGAACTACATGGTTTCCCCAATTGTTCTTGTCACGGCGCTCCTCATCACCGAAAGCAACTTGTATCACCTGTCTTCACATGGATGCTCGTGGCTTTGAGATGTCATGTGCTGTATAGCAACGCCATCCTTTACTTTCAAGACTCAGTATCAACTAAAATGATAGTGAATGATCAGATTAGTATGAAGCCGAGGTTCTACACGATCACTTAAAACATTCAAAAACCTAAACAAAAGTTCAATATCTTTTGTTATCAAGGGCGTTGCATTGGTGAAATAAAGGTGTCATGCCACACCTAGTTGGTGAGGATCTGTTTTCTAATTCATTAAATACAGAAAAAAGTGGAGGGGTGTGTCTTTCGTTCTCAGAGACTGTCACCTGTTCCCATTGATTTACTGTTCGATGATCCGTCGTTGAACTCTCAATATGCTGATTTCATCTGTCGTTCTAATTTGATCACCGTAGCTTACAATTTGGTAATTTCATGTGTCATTCTAATTTGATCTGCGTAGTAATAGAGCAATTTCAACAATCGTTCTACTTCTATTCTGCGTAGCTTACTTTACCCTGGTAATTTGATTTCGTTGACATTTTAGAATACTTACATAGAGAAGGTTTCAAGTTATTCAATGAACACCTAACTTGAGTCTACAACTAGAAACCTTGTATTACCGATTCTACTCTTGGGTATCTCACAGACCTACATACTGCTTACTAGTTAGAGAGTTACTACTCTTCGAAAGAAAGCGATAAGGGATTCCTTGAGAATCGACGCCTCGTTCCTTGTTAAGGGGAATTTATTGTCCTATCTTCTGCTCCTTCGCTGTTGCAGAACATAGGGAACAAAAATGGATCAAGATTTAGTAAGTTAATGAATGAAAATACTCACGTCTTTCCTTTAGCCCCTTTTTGAAGTTCTTTGTTACTTTGAACATCAAACAGACAAGCCCTACTCTTACGAAGAGGCCCACAACACCTACAAGAGCAACAGTAGCACAAAAACAATTTGGTAAGAGAGCACAAAGAGCACTGTATAACAGTTCACCTGTATCGCATCCTCTTGCTCTATCTTCTTTGATCAAGTGAGCAGTCTAGTGAATCTTATAATCTATCTTCGCCTCTTATGCCGGTCAACACAAGGAATGGCTCCTCGCAAGTGGTCCGTCATGAAACATGAAACAACTCAAAACTACAAGAAAGCAACAGGAACCTGTTAACACTACAGAAAGGGTAGATGAGTTATCGTATTTTATCTACCTCTCTCCCAAACAATCACGTTTCAGTCTCAGTGACAGGCGACGACTACGAATCGGCAAAAAATCATCCAAACGGACAATTGCACCACCATTCTAATTAAATGCAGTGATCACGTATTACCTGCTGCTATAATTGCTGCATCTCTGCTTACGAGTTGCTCGTTATCCGATCCTGATAATTTTTTATGTTTTCCGATGTCATTTCCGGCCTATAAACAAAAGAGCATATTTACGAATATTTTGAACTTAAATGGAGTACGTGAACCCCTTTATAATAACAAACACAAAAAAATTCAAGGTAACAAGATTCGAACATTGTACGCCCTGATCCAGGCCAACGCTAATAAAGTAACTTTGCGTAACTAAAGTCCCCGATAGCCAATTCTGTGCCATAACATAATTCTGAAATGATGGAATCAAGTCTCTTGTGGTTGCGCGTACACACTGTAAACGTTTGGGCGTAAACACAGAACATGATGCTTATGAGACTACGAAATAGCGTGTAAATACCTCTTCAATGTGAGATCAGGATGTCTAACAAGTAGTTGCAAAAGGTAGACCTGGTTATTAGCCATTTAAAGGGGTCTTTGCAACCAGCAATCTCTGCATGCTTAGCTTCTTCTTGGTCGCCATTTTCATGAATCACGGAAGGCATTTGTTCATGAAAATCAACTGTTACCATAAGCATCGATAACTAAAAGAAATATGCGCATACCTCAGACGTAGTTCAATATCCTAAATAGGGAGGAGAAGGTCTATTTTCCGACTGGTGCGATCGAAATACGAGGGCTGGATAATCAGGCAAAATCATGGGGTGTTGGCCCTCCATACCACACATTTATGTGACTTTACTAAAGTACAAAAAAGGGCTTCTTATGAACTGCATTCAGAATTCACCCACTATGAAAAAACAACACGACAGTAAAATATCTGCACCTTTGATTTAGTGTGATCTGCTATAACCAACATGGTCTCTGAGTGAAATATTGATTTCTTCACGCTAACACTGATGGCTGATGGCAGCTTTTCGATGCATCAGGTAGGCTTGCCATTTATTTAGTGTACACAAAGAAGGAAATCCTTAAAATACTCTAGAGCTATTAGAAATCACGAGAGATTTCTCTTTTTACCATCTTTGGAGCTAACAATGACTAAAAGTAAGAGGCACAGTGTACTGAGGAATACTGATTTGACCCCTAGACGGCCCCTGCAAGCATTAATTTTGCTTGTTGCAAAGATTTCAGAGATACTGAAAATGCGAATTGAGTCACTGTTTATGCAAGGGTACGTAAGTTACTTTTAGATTATTTTGCTCAAATTCAGAATTTCTCTGCTGTTTATAGACAGTTCAAGCAATATTTAAACGAATTGTAGGAGACTGATGACCCTTGGGCCACGTCTTTGACATCTCTGTTTTTATAGATAATATATTTACAGTTCCTTACTTGAATAGAGCGACATTCAAGACACACTGCTTATTTGACTGAGGGGGAGGGGTAAAACGTCCTTGACCATAAATAGATAAGGAATAATTACGCATACGAAACCAGAAATTTTAAATAAGCAAATAATACCTTTGCGTACAAGTAGTTTGCTCAAGTGGAGTTGTAATCCCAGCATTATACATTTCTATTCCAGCCCAGGCTATCATAGCGCCGTTGTCTATGCAAAATCTTTCATCCGTAGCGAATAATTTAGCTTGTCTTTCTTTGCACATTTGACCCATCATTTCTTGCAATCGGAGATTACATCCAACCCCACCACAAATAAGGACTTCTTCACTGCCACAGTGTGCCATGGCTCTCTCTGTAATATTTAAAGTTGACATCAGTATTTTGATCGATTATTTTAAGTGGGAAAGTTGGATTTCAGATATAACAATTACAGGAAATTCTAGCAATCAATATACGGCTAGTAATCAAGGAAAACAAAGCACGATAACTAATAGAAAGCAAATATGTATCTTAGATGACACTAACTATGGCCATTTTTCACTAGCGATGTAGATTCATTTTTTGAAGCCTTCAGGTTTGGTTAAAGTTCTTGAACCAGCCTTTCTGTTTTCCACTAAGCACAAAAATTCACATTTCACAAAATAAGAAGACCTGCTAGACTCTCCTTATTCATCTTTGTTTTCCAAACGGAAAGCGAAATTACACGATACAGTGAAAGGTTTAGGCCAAAGTGCCAAAAACGAAACTAGCTTATAACTTTCCGCTGAGTGCAAGCATCCACGTTGTATTAAGATAGGAGAAATTTATGAACCAAAATAATCGCTTTTCATTTCCTGAAGACAGACATAACGAGGCAGTATTGCAGCAAAAAATGCCATTTGAAAAAGAAGAAGAAGAAAAAGCAGAAAAAATTGGTCAGTTTTTCGGGCTATTTTCAGAGAATTTTGAGGAATTCAAATTTGTGAATTTAAAGTCGGTAAGTAAAAGCGCAAAGATGAGTTAACCGACGGAAAAGGCAAAAATAAAAAGGAAGAGAGAAACTATTGGGATTGTTAAATAATTTCTTTTTCGGCAATATAGGGACACATGATGTTAAGGAGTTTAGGAGTCTATTGATTTAAACAAATAGAATGTTCAAAATAGATAAAACAAACTAAACACGATGAGTGATAAAAAAGGGGGATGGGAGG
>JAAAKL020015816.1:0-11320 GCA_010016065.2 Carybdea cf. marsupialis auct. non (Linnaeus, 1758)
AATATAGTATTATATCTATTTGCTAGTTAACAGCATATCCATTTGATGCCAATTAAGGTTTTTGCCCAGAATGTAGAAAATGATTTTGGCCCATAGCACATAACTGAGGTTACTGTTCCTAATTTTAAAGTGGCAAAACATTAACAAAATCCATGTTTAGAACTATGTGTCAAAACAATGGGTTATAGGATTAGTGTTAGATACAGTATGTTCTTCACGTTATGTAGAACCACACATACCAGGGCAATACCCATCCATTGCAACAAGTCTAGCAGTAATGTGTTAACCATAACAATTGAGACACAGCTCCAAAGCTTCACTATCCAGATTCTTGTGTTAACCATGATAAAGATTGGGGTTAAGAGGTCATGAATTCAAAAAATACTATAATAGTTGTAGCCTCCGTTTATGTGAAAATATGGGTCATTTCAGTGAAAGCTGAAAGTCAAACTGATGGAATTTTGTAGAAGTTGATGACTGATGTAATTTATTTGGCTTCTGATTGTTTCCATCTGATGGCAGGATATCATATTTCATGGATGTTTGTAATTGAAATAATCTTTGCAAATATTATGGAGTGAGTCTTATCTGATTTTTCACTTGCTAGATATTATGAATCTTAGAAGAGATGTATGCCAACTTTCTCCTTATTTGCACCTGAAAGAACTTGCTCTACATTTTTGATATTTGTTTTCTTTACAGGCATGGTGAAACTCCAAGCTCTGACCAAACACAAATGTTTATAAGGATTTGCTCCAGATTTTTTGAAAGGAACCCTGACAAAGTTATTGGTTTGTATACTCAATGTTAAATACTGCAATCATATCATTTGTTGATTAAGTGGAGCAGGCAACATCCTATAATTTTCACTAAAAATATGAAATCAAAAAAAGTTCAGATTTTACAAAGTGAAGCCATGGTCATTTTGTTTTAAGCAACAATTACATTTTCCCCATTTACTGACAGTAGGTAGTATACAATGCACCAGAAACTTATTTTAGGACTCATATTTATTGGAATTAGCACTTAGCATCCACAGTGAAACCTACACCATTACTCACTTGGACTTACAATAAGCAACACCCATGTCTGTAGTCACATGAGTTAGTCAAAGTGTTTCTGTGACCTCTGTTGTTGGCCAGAACAGGTATGTCACTTGAAACCCAAACAGCAATCTATTAGGTGTAGATCCAACTCATTTGTCATCTGCAGATTATATATGAAAAGTGAGCGAGTCCTGACTTTTCTCTCTTTCTCTCTAAGGCTTCCTTGATTCCTCATTTCAAACTAAATTGTCAAAAGCTTCCAGTTTCTTCTTCCGGCTATCTTTCAGGTCACCCCTGTTTTTGAATATCACTCTCTATTGCCCCACAGAAAAATTTTATCCTCATCAAGAACACTTTCACTCCCATGGTGGTAATATCACCCACATATGGAGACACTTGTTTAAAGTATAGCTGTTTCCTCTTCTAGATCAGTTGCGAAGTGTGTTCAATGATCCATGCCTTCCAAAGGTTTCAGATATCCCAGTATTTGTTCTCCTTCCTATTTCACTCCATTCTTCATCTTTTCCAACTATTCACTGCTTGGTTGAGGTTTAATTGGATTTCTGCCTAGTTAGTCAATTTCTGTGCTTGATCTTTATATTTTTCATTTTAAGCATTTGGTTGCTTCATTTATCAGCTCCCTGAACAACACGGATGACCTGTTAGACGTTTGGTTCTATAAAGAGGTTTGATTGCCAACTGGGTGATGGTCTTGTGGTTATTCAATAGCCATGTGATCTTGTGAATGCTGTGCTTGGATGATGCAGTCTTTAAGCCTTTCATTTTACAAAACAGATCAAGCCAGTTTCTGTTGTCATATGCTTTCCATATACATGAGGGCCTAGTATGTGTTCAAATTGTGATCTGCCTGCTCCTACCTTGGCCTTACAATCACCCATGGTAATACTGGTTTTGTGATTTGACATTTTGCTAACCTGCCCTGCAATCAGTTGCAGCACAGCGCTTCCTTAGAGTCATCATTGTTATTCATTGGCACATAGCATAGCCTATTTGTCAGTCAGAAGATTGCCATTCAATGATTCTCACTCAGAGATTTTGATGTCTCTCAGTATGGTGCCCACATCATGGCGGTGGACATTGTCAAACCTTACCCAGAACAAGTTTATCCTGTCCTTTGAAATCTATGTGAGTTGGTCAATTGCACTTAACACAATGGGAGAATACATCTTCATGATCATGGTTAAGATGACCTGTTTTGTAGTCATGGGTCTCTGTTCTAGGGTGAGGTGGACTTCTTCCAGTAGATGAGTTTGTAGGAAGATCTGCTGCTGACCAACAACCAATTGATGTCCATTGAAGAAGTGCCTTGCCCTTGGCCTGTACCTAGTCCCCCAATTCACCCCCTGAAATCATCACTGAATGGCACTGAAATTGGTTGTTGCCACCTTAAAAATACTTTGTTAGTTACTTCAGGTATATGATATACAACAAATATGAGTGAATTCATGAAACAGGCAAGCAAGGTAAAATTGGTATAATTAATGAGATATTTAACATACATTATTATTATAAGATGACAATGTACAGTAGAATAATTTTATTTTGAGAGACTCTCAGGTCTAAGAGAGAGAAAGGTGAAGGATGGTATCTTCATACCAATAAAGATAGGATTTGGTTAGACATCATGTTCTGATAGGATGTACAGCCCCAGTTTTAGTCAAGCTGTATCTTACTATGAGCAGCACACTATGGAACTGTACTATTCTGCATTGCACTGTACCCCAATACAGTTTTCATAGTTTTTATGTCTTCTACAGGTGTGCACTGCACTCATGGCTTTAACAGGACAGGGTTTATGATTGTTTCATATCTGGTGGAAGTTGAAGACTGGAGGTACAGCAATATTTTTGTCAGTATTAAATTTCAACTGTTGTAATTGCTATAGATGTTGACTTCCCTGGAGTTCTTATGATCTATTCATTTCTTGCACATTTAAATGCTATTAAAAGCCAATAGTTCAAAGACATTGACTAAGATTGAAATGCGCACAGCTTAGGTTTTAAAACTAGGGCAATCTAGTGATGGTGTCAAATGTATGTTAAGGGAAGCTCTAAAAATCCCAAGTGTTTAAAGAGTTTAATGTATGCATAATTATATTTATGTACTTAGCATATTTTGCATTTGTTGTTATGAGTTGAGGTTAGGATTTTGGTTTGTTAAGGGCCATAACAATAGTTGGTTACAGCAGGATGTGCCCACCACTTGCTTGCAAAAGTTTTGTTACTCATAAGTCCACTCCATAGACAATATGACTCCACTCCTCCGCCCATACCTATTTTTGAAAATCATTGTACCATCCTTTGTGCTCCTGTTAGAAAGTTGATGGAGAAGGATAAAATAATAAGGCAAGCAATTATATCAAGGAAAGAGAAACCCTTATCAAGACAGTTAAAACGTTTGAATCAGGTACTATAATCCCCCCACAAATTTATAAAATAATTATCTGATTAACCGCATGGTGCACCTATTAAATATCCCCAATTTTTAGGGGTGCACTTATTGGGGGGGTGCATTTGTTTGAGGGTGTGCGCTTATCACAAATTTAACAGATAAGATTCTTCATCTAAATTGTATCAAAAAGGTATAGTACATCGGAGAAAACCTGCAAAAATAGTTTAGCAAGTGAAACAAAAGAACAAATGAAACTAGAGGTCAACATCATCATGATCTCAGTCGCTTTAACCCAGATTCACTTTGCTGACCTTGCTTGAAGCAGTGAATTTGATTATCTTCACTATCATCAATGTTAACAGTGACTTTGCTTAAATTTTGCAATTTGTGTTTTCCTGAGTCTTGCTGGTCATCAGTTGATGCAGAAGTGCCATCAAAGATAGGATGTTCTTATTCTAGAATATTAATATAGTTGTTCTCCACCATTACCTGGGATGCGCTTAATCAAGGGGTGTGCTTATTACACATTTTTGCTAGGAAGGGGTGCACTTATTCAGGGGGGGGCTTATTTGAAGGGGTTGTGGTAAATTGAATTATTTAAGTAATCTCAGAACAGCTAGTTCCAAACAAAAACTGAGTTGCCACAAATAGTCATTTGAGTGCTGCTGTAGATATGTTCATGATCTGGTTTTAAATGGATGAGCAAACTCGGATATTTGTAGGGTTCTATAGGACATTGGTTCTTATTTACATGTTTTATGTTTTTGCAAGAAGAACAGACAATAATAAATCAGATCAAGATCAATTGAATACTCATTAATTTGATAAATTTTAGATGCAGTAATTTGTCATTTAATTCAATCTGGTGTTGTTGTTTGTAGCCTTTCAAAAGTAGAAAGTTACTTTGTTATGTGCTGTTTTCCACTACTCAAATAAGGCATTTGATTTGTTGAGAAGCCTTTCAATAGATATGATGCAGAAATTCCCATTTGAATAGCTGAGTAATAATAAAGAGGGTTGAAAAAATCTTGAGAAGACAATTGTGATTATTTGCGGAAGAAATGTATCAGAAATAAGAGAGAAGAGCTGATATCCTTGTCTAGTTTGTAGACAATCATTGAAGAGTTCACTGTATGCTCAAGTGATATAGAGGTCTTGAATGTAGGCAGAAGAGTGGTCAAAACTTTGTAAGATTAGGGTAATTGAAGAGGACATGACTGTAGATTATCCTGCAGTAGCTCTGTGTGCTTCCATGGCGACCCACTAGGTGCAAGAGGATGCAGTTGACAATGTTACAATGGATATAGTAAATTGACAGAGTTCTTACTCATGTTTTCCAGTGCAAGCCTGACATTGCAAGCTAAAGCTAGCCTCTACCAGGCTTGCATACGTAGTGTAATGCGTTAGAGAGACTTAGCCAGTTAAAGAAGGTAATGTCATAGAAAGAAACAGTACTAAGTCTAAGCAATAGGGCCACCGATTGGAAATGAGAGGGTTACATTTCTTGCACTGCGTTTACATAGTATAAGGAATGGTTGCAATCTAGAAGGTTACAAAGGTTTGTTCATTTGTAAAGAATAGAAGAAAATACTAGTCGTATTAATTGCAGAACACATGATGTTGGTGGAAGGTTTACTAGACGACTTGATGTTAGGTGATTGGAGATGATGTAGCAGAATGGAAAATGAGTTATAAAGTAGCCAAGGCTCGATTAGGTGGGAAGTTGGTCATAAAACACCATCCAACTCATGCAGGCATGGAAAATGGACATAAAATCATATATTATGATGATGGTGGTATTAGTGGTGGTGGTGGTGGTGGTGGTGGTGATGATGATGATGATGATGATGATGATGATGATGATGAAGATGATGATGAAGATAATAATCAATAAGCCATGAACACTAAGCAATTGCCCTTTCAATTCTTTTGTAGTGTGGAAGCTGCTGTGTCACATTTTGCTGAGGTAATTTTAACCCTTTGAGATGATGATCAGTACTTTGTAATTGACGGCAGCATCCCATAGGGAAGACTTGTGAAGGAGAACCGCGGCTTCTTACCGTGTGTTCCTTTAGGATGTTAGATGTTTTAGTACGTCTAGTCTGCTTAAGGGCCATGCATGTGCTGATTATACAGAACTATATCTATCATCAAGACAAGACGAGTCAGTTATATATGTATGCTGATCTAAAGAGCGTCAGCAGATAGAACGTGAAACCAAATGTAACTGGGGTATTTCACATTTCCTTTTGTACCACTGCTTATTGTTTGCAAATGCTGTCCAACCATATTTCACTCTTCTCCTTATTTCTTGAAGAACATTACCAGCATTTGTGACCTTGCATCTAAGATAGAGCTGGTTCTCGACTTATTTAACCGTTTACCCCTCAACGATGATAGGGGGAGACTTGACGCGTGCTTGTTAAGCATGACCTTGGTTTTGCCCAGGTGCATGTTTAGGCCGACTGGTTGGCTGACATGGTGAATCAGAGTAAGGATCTCCTCAAGTTCTCATGGGTTGTGACAAGTGATGATAATATTATCGGCAATTTCAAGGTGGTAAAGATATTCATCATCCATGTTTATGTCGCTGTTCTCCGAAGGGAGCTTGTTATTGATGGCATCTTGTAGACATGATGTAATCACTCTCAAAAGGTTGTTGCCATCTGGTCTAGCTCCGCCTTTCAATCTGACTGTTTCACTGTCCCGATGCAACTGGAGGGTATCTTTTGCATCGCTATAGAGGTCCATTGATGCAGTGTATGATCCTCTGTTCATGCCACGGCGAGCAGTGATTGGTTTCCTTTCCATGTTCAAAAGGAAAAGCAGTACTTAGTCCTTCATGTTCGAATGTGATTCTTATAATTATTCGAATGTGCTGCTTATTCAAATGTGGTGCGTGTTCAAATTAGCTAGTTATTCAAGGACAGTTTTTATCCGAGAGCTATAGGTATCTGTGAGCTATGGGTAAAAATGAAAATGACTTTTGATGTGTTCAGCATCGTGAAATCATCTGTGATTCACCAGAAGCAACTGCAATAGATTATTCAGATGTTCACACAATGGCGAGCAACTCATTCTGCTCAACACATCTTTGCGGTAGTGTATCCTTTTTATGCTTTTGTCACCATCCCACAGTGTCGACCTCCAGGCATTTATAAAAAGCATTACTTGGACGAACTTTGGAACATATACGCCGGCGGGACTGAAGATGCCCCAGCAGCCCCACCTCTTCCTGACTGGTGTTTTGAAGAAGAGGAAGGATACAGTGATAACGAAGACGGGGATGACGACTTGAGGAATGAAAATGGTCATATGGATGGTCGAAAGAGAAGGCGAAAAGAACATCATGTAAAGGTATTGTGCAGATATTCTTGTGTTTTCGAGAAGAGAGGGTTTGAAATATGTTTGAAAAGATACTGGAGAAATAGAAAATTATGTCAACAATGGGATTCGAGCCCATCTCCAAAATGCATACGTGTCGTTCTCTACCAATGGAGTGTTGGGACCTAATGTAGCAACGGCAGAAATGGGGTATGTTTTAGCGGAGCTCACATAGGTCAGGTGATAGAGGGCATGCTGTAAATGCGTGGGTAACTTGTTCGAATCCCACTTGTGACATAATTTACTCCTTCAATATTATCGTTTCAAATAAATGGTCTTTCTTCTACTGACAAATATTGTGGGAACATAATCGAAGTGTATCGATTTTGAAAATAGTATAATTTTTTGATGCAGGACGCATTGTCTGAAAGGCTTAGTTATGCTTTCTGTGGAGGACTACCAACATAACTGCAAATTGCACTACCACCCCCTCACCCCATAATGCTGTGCCGCCTCCCTCTGGACATTACTGCATACGTCACTGTTTCCTTTCTTAGTTAGTTTATGGTATGTAGACGATAAATGGAACTTCACGCAGAAGCACTAGTCACTTGCCCCGCCCTTATGTAAACAATACTAACTTGCTTCTTTCTTTGAATGTCTGCCTTATTGAAGTATCATGCTCGCTATAATTTACCGGCTATGCTTTTTGGTTTTCTCAAAGAAGAGTGCTGCCAAAATAATGTGAGAAAAAGAAGACATAATTTGCTTAAAATTAGATATGCCGACAGTTCCCTAGGGCTTATATTTTTGTTTTAAGTGGATTTTTATCATACATGAAAATATTTACGAAATCAAGGGAATACGTTAGTCAATTTTTGTACCCATTACAACACGTGTTCACAATTGAAAATCCTTTGACCGTTTGGTTCCACATGCATTCGTGAATAGGCACCCATTTTAAAGAGATACGAGGTGCTTCTTAAGTAGAGTCACAGTCAGTATCTAACATTGTAGTGTAGGAAGCTACTGGCAAAGGTCATAAAAAGGGTTCATTACACGACATCATCGTTATTATTACTGTACACAATTCTAGTTACTATTTTAGCTCAGTAAATTCTCTTTTTACGACCAGAAACCTTAGTTGATATAGATTGCTTTGTGAAATGTTTCTGTCTCCTTTACGTCCTTTACAGGTTGATATTTGTTTCAAAATAAAAAATTTGGAAGAACGTATCAAAACTGATTTCATAAGCTGATGTAGAAGTATGCTAGCAACATTTTGATCTTAACCAGCGAAAGGTATGCATAAAATGCATACCTTTTGTTAAATATTATTTTTTCAAATTCGCATTCTTCTGAAAGCACTATGAAAACTTGTGAAGAAATTGAAAACGATTTGGCTACCAAGGAGTTCCATATATATAATATATATATAAAATATAATTTTTGGGATAAAACCTTAATCTGCGGCTTACTACAGGTAAGAAGTGCCTAAATGATTAAGCTCCCGATACCTTCGAGGTGTTACTGACAAGACATCTTACTCTTGTAGAATCCAAAGTTTGCTGTCGACCTACCCGGAATCCATCCTGTGCCATCATCAGAACTGGGAAGATTACAGGACATATGTGCAGAGATGTGTGAATGGCACCGGTAAGAAATGCAAGTGTTTCTAGTCTTCAGTATTATATCCAATAATAAGGAAAGGTTAGAGGGGGTATTAATATGGCGTGTGTTCTTGCAACTGAATTACTGTCTTGATTGTGAGTATGCTTACTCACTACTGATGTACCTTATCGTATTTACTCCCGATATAAAGCTTCGTTAGATATTTAAATGTCAAGCATACGCTTTGAAATTGCTTTGCACTTGCACGCATTTGTTCCGTCTCTTAATTATTACACTGCTGTTACGGTTTGTAAAAGGGCGATCAAAATAGATCTAATTAGATCGCCCTGGCTTGTAAGCAAGTCTTCACCGTGGAACACAGTAATGATTTTTTTATCTGGTCTTTCCTTCTCAACAATATGTTATTTCCTTTCAAACCCTGGAGTTATGCTAGAGGAAAGAGATATTTGAGATGATAGGAAATCTGAATAAATTTATAGTTGTGAAATACTACCTTGACGTGGCAGGTTGAATTCCGTCGCTTGCCGCTTTATAGGGGATTGATTAGGTGTTATATTTTGCATGTTTCCTTATTTTCAGTTTAAATTATCAGGTAATTGTTTTGTTCTGTTAGATCAAATTTTCCCGGATCTCAGCCAGTATCTATGGATAGAGCAAACATCGGTTTTCTTCACGAAAAACCCTACAGGGTTAGTTGGAAAGCTGATGGCACAAGGTAGGTTATGAGCTATTTCTTTAAAAATAATGCAAAAGGCACTTTGGAGTTTTATTTTATGTTGCGGGGTACATTACTCGTACAGCAAGCGCAAGACGTCTACCTGCTATTTTAACTATGTTTTCCCCACATGAAGTTCGTTAAAATCACGTGGTAAGTGCAGGATTATTTTCTGGACTACAACATAGAACGTTGCTCTACATGGCGTAAGTCATTATTACAATGTTCCCCATTTTTATAATCTTTTTTCAATTTTCTGTTTTCTGTCTTGCTAATTTCCCTCTGCCCTCTACCGTTTCCTTTGTCATACATTTGGTCATCCATTTCGTTTTATTGTTCTGCACAGGAATCAAACTACGCGCACAGTAAGTGTATGAACCAACTGTTTACGTTCAATGTTGTGTTTCAGTAAAAATACAATTCAAGTAACCAATACCTATTTATTTCATTAATTCTAATATTTTCACAAGTGCCCCTTTAGCGCCGTTTTCAGAATCCAAAAGAGTTGATGTTGTATGCAACGGAAGCTACTCTCACATCATGAAATTGTCGAAACTTAAGATCGATTGAGCTATACCTGTGTTAATGCCCCAGTTAACAGTGCTAATGTTTTCAAATCTTTGTGAAATGTTTTATTGAACTTAGTTTGGATAACGAAATCGAGATGCGGATGCTTATTGTGTGACTTCAAACTAGTAGTACAGAAAATATACTTTAAGTAAGCCAGTATTTTTAGTGTAATTTTGTATTGTACGGTGTATTGGAAAATGTCGATGAATGATTTGTGAAGCAAATTAAATATATTACTATATATTTTCAAAACATGTTTTCTCTAATTTTATGTGTATTTTGTAATTTGATGTACTATTTGCAGGCCTCATATACCACGGGTTTAGTAAAAATTGATCAGTTTAATACATTTGCACTGGTAAAAGGAATTTGACCGAAATCATAGCTGAGGATCTCCCAGTAGAATAATGGTCGCTACAGAAACAACATTTGCTACCTTAAGTATCAATGGTGTTCTTATTACATGGAACTACTGACAATTTATATTATGATTAAGAGAAAACCTGATTCTAACATGATCCGAGAAGAACATCAAATTAACTGTTATTTTGGAACTAGTTTTTTGCGTTCATGCCGATTGTTGTCATAAGCGCATATCCAGATTTTGTCTGGCAATCTATAAATTAGCTCGTCTGAAGCATACTGACAGATTAAACACAACAATCGCATGTGAAATCAACTTCTTCATTTAAATCACCGGTTTAAATGAAAAAAGTGTTTGATGCAGATCAATCTAACCCTGCCACCGAGGCAGGCGTTCTTGATATTGGCTGCGAGACGGATCTAATGTTGGCCATTTCAGACAAATCTTAGATTTATGGACTAGCGGCTTTCAAGCTGTTGTCAGCAGTATTGATGGACGTACTGCGGTTTTTATTATATCGTCAGCAGTAGTCACTAATTAGTCTGAGGTGCTGCCAGATAGTCTGAGGTGCTGCCAAATAGTCCGAGGTGCTGCCAAATAGTCTGAGGTGCCTTCTTGTTCTCTTATTAAATGACAGCAATGTTCTTCATTGTCAGGTATATGATGTTGATTCTTGGCAAAGAGGAGATCTATATGTTCGATCGAGACAACAGTGGTTTCTCTGTACCAGGACTGACATTCCCGTGTCGAAAGAACCCAGATCAACATCTATGGGATACACTTATTGATGGCGTAAGTGTATTTTAAAGGAACATGTTCTTTTTCCCCCGATGGTATAATGTTGAAGGGAAATCTACATATATGCAATACATCAAAATAAGATCAAACTGTATTTAAACATTGAAAACGAAGTATTTGAAAATGATATGGACATGAGTAGGTTTTTGATTATCAACAATCACGGGACTATTTAAACTGTATCCCACTGAAGATTTGTGACCTGAACTCGTTCTAATTTTCTAAATTCAAAGAGCTCTCCAAGGTCATGAATTACAGGGACGAGGGTTACTTATGTACCCTTCAAGTATTTTAGCATTTTTGATATTACACAATTTCATGTTATACCCTTCAAGTATTTTAGCATTTTTGATATTACACAATTTCATGTTATACTCTTTTGTGGCCGAGATTGCACTCTTTAGGGAAGGGGCTAGATTTTTTGGTATCGAATCTTTCCTGCACACTTTTTAATCGCCC
>JAAAKL020015817.1:0-11318 GCA_010016065.2 Carybdea cf. marsupialis auct. non (Linnaeus, 1758)
CATTTAGTGACTGAATCAGGGTTTAGAAAAATAGTATATAATAAAGGGCTTTATAGGTCATCAATAGCCAGGTTTATACATTATGATATTAGGAAAGTCAGGTTTCTACTATTAGTAGTTGCCAAATAAATGCAAAAGCATCATCACCTTAAAAATCTGTATAATTGCAAACAAGTGGTGATGTCAGCAAAAATATTTAGATAAAAAGTCAATAAATGCTAATATTATAGCACATTTCATCTTGTACTATCAGCATGCCAAATTTCAACAGTGTTGGATTAAAAGTGTTCATTTGCCAGAGGGAGGGTAAATCAACTCCCCCCCCCCAAATGCAGAAGTGCACCAAAAAGCTCAATACGAATAGGGTTAATGTTCTTGAAAGATCCTTTTGTACTAAAATGGTAAATAGCGGTTTTTTATAGTGTTTTAAGAAGAAGGGGATGTTACGTTTTCCCTCTTTTTCGGTATCCCTTGACCACCGGAGTGACGCCAGTGGAAATGGAAATATTCACACGCAGTGTTGTCCAGCAAGGTTTCAGTCCAAGAAGTTGCTAAATATGGATGCTTATCTGTTGTATCAAGAGGATGCGAGACGGGAATGTGGTAGCTAGGAATCCAGCTAACAAATACTTAACCGAAACCGGAGGCCCAGTTGCCATGTTTTATTTTTAGATGTGAATGACCACATTTCCCACTTTGTAACCGGGTCCAAAGGATCGAGCTCACTGATCTCTAAAAAGCACTGGGTCGAGCATCTTCAGTCTCAAAGTGAGGTCAGTCCCTGGACGCTATTTCAGTCTCAATTAAGCAAAGTTTATAAGCAATGTTACGTAGGATGGCAGACCTTCCCGTGCTACTTTACCTAGTGGTAGCCAGTACTCGTGATTACACTTTTTCGCTGTTGGAAGCAATAGGAAGCTCGATCTAATATTTTTTAGAGATCAGTGATCGAGCTACAAAGGCCGGATGTGGATCTTTGAGATTTATGTGTCAGACACAGATTCGAATCCGGTAGATCGGCTTCCCATACCCAGAACCAAACTCGATGGAATACGGAAAATGTCTCCCTAGCTCAGATCTAGAGCCCAGAAATCCGTACTCTCAGTATCAAAATACGCAGTATCAGTACAAAAGGGAACACGATGGTTTTCGGTCTGTTTCATACGAAATTTCACCATTTGCTTACTGAAATCAATCATCGCAGAGTTTCAGGGAGCTAAATGATGTTAATGTATGTCAATTGTAGTTTATCTTTTAGTAAGAAACATGACTGGCACCAAAATTGAGACATTTATAACGCTACTATTCAACGATAAGAAATCATTCTTTATGTATATCAACACATCATGAATAGAAGTAAAAATCGAAAGAGATAGGTACTTGTCAGATGATATCAGCGTAAAGAATAACAAAAAATTTCAAAGTAAGCAACCTGTGAACGAAATGCAACTTTAGTGGAAGTTAAAGTGAAAGGAGTTAAAGGGCAGAAACGGAGATAAGGAAATGTATGGAGAGGCTGGTATACTAGAGGAGAAAGCAGCTGCGGTGCAGGTGGATACCCGAACAGCTTAAGCCGTTAAAAGCCCTTACACAGTAGTGTATTGGCGTATTGGTAGAGTGTCAGACTAGCAATCTGAGGGTCGGGAGTTCGAACCTATCCTGAGCTTGCCTACCACGATCCCGGAGGCAATGTGCTCTGTCATCTCGTGAAGTGGGAAACTATATTTCGAGAGATAGGACAAAGAGGGGACTGCAAGCATGAATAGATTCATCCGAAGGGGGAAAGTAACCTAGTAGTGGCTTCGGCCTTGAACAGGGTGGCAAAAAAGATTACCATATTGGAGAGGATGTGTGGAGGATCTGACCATTTATGGAACGGAACAACATCTAGCAAAGCAGTTTACAGTGATTGGTATGAAAGTATAGAAAGACCCACTTCAGTCGAATTGGCATGAATACGAAAGGAACGCCATCCACAAACCAATGATCTTGCACCGGAAGGTTACAGAGAGAGAGAGAGAGTGGCAGAAAACGATAAAACGAACTTGGTGGTTAATATCTTCCTCTAAACAATCTCTAAACAAGCTCGAAATGAAGCTCTCTAAAACGTAGCTTAGAATTGTGGAGAATTTACGCATTTTTTATTATTACACAATAATCTGGAAACGTTTCTGTAGGAATGGTACCAATGTATGAATTTGGAAGTTGTCATGTGAAAGAAAAAGGACTTATACAAATTTGGATTTGTGTATTACTCTCCTATCATGCCACTTCCTGACAGTAGGATATGACAGTTCTTTTCTTTCTATATAGCTGGGCCTATTCCTTCGGACGTAGAGGAATTCCTTATCAATAAATACCAAAACATTATGGGAAGCGGTGTGCAGATCATTGTAAGTATTACCCACTATCATCAGAAGTTTTTTGATTTTACCATATACATTATCCTGCCTCGTATACATTATCTTACCTCTTCCTCTCGTCGCCCACCGTACCCCTTCCACTTTGACTTCATTCCGACCCTCACTCTAATCTTTTCCTTACTCTCTCCTATCTCTTACCTAATTCTACCTTTTCCTCTCTTACCTAACCCTTCTCCCGGCCTTCCTGTTTTCCCCCGCCCTTTCTCTCTTTCTCATTAGCTCAAATTTCCCCATATCCTCTTTAACCAAGTCCCTTTCCCCCCTCTTTTGATCTATTTTATCGATTCCACTGTTCGCCCATTCTATCCTTTTCTCGTAGTATACCCTATTTCGTCTCCTCTTACCTAATCCTCTCTATTCCTGTTTTAAGCTATCCCATATTCCCCGCTTTTACTTAAGCCTTTTCCTTTTTAGCGAACATAGCCCCAAATATTCTTTTCTTGCTTCACCCATCCTATTCCTCTCTTGATTGGGATAACTTTCGGGATTCCTTGAGAGATGCTTGAAGGACCTGCGCACGGTAAGGAGGATGTTCTACATGGGCATCACCAGACCGTTATCAAGCTACAAGGTCGCCCTAGTAAAACGCTTTAGAGTAATTTTTGCTTCTTGTGAATCATCCCTCATTTCTTCCTGTCCTGCTATTTTGGCTCTGTGAGAGACTAACCTTGACTCCAGCATTGACAATGACCAATTTTTTGCTCCTGTATATCTCCCTCTTATTCAATTACTAGCAGCTCCAACTCTATTTCCAGAGAGAGACGATCAGAATTCTCATCTTCTTGACCCTTTTCTTACTTCTAGTCCTGAAATCTGTTGTGCCAAAGTGTGTACTTCCTCTTGGAAGATCAGGCCATGCAGTTGTTACTCAGTTATTACAGTCTCGGCTGTTCAGCGCGCGTTGGGAACTTGATTTCCCTCATCAAGTAAACTCAGCTAGAGAAGGAACAGCCGAGACCGACTGACACGGAGGCCGAATACAGCCAAGGAATACCGTAGAAAGCAGGGTAGAAAAAAAGTAAGTCAATTACTGAGAGTAACGGTAGAAAGCTGAAAACAAAAGGAACAAAATCCAGACGTTTTTTTAGTTTCTATATAAAAGGCAACCAAGATGTACTCAATCTTTGATCATGAGCATAAAAATTCTATTACAGTGTTCCGAGATCAGTTTTGAGGAGGATGGTGGTTATTACGATCATCACTCCTAGAAATGGAATCACGTTCCCAAAACTCTGATGACCGTTGATTCAAATCAAGAGTAAATAACGTATAACTTTCTGCAAGTGAGAAGATCAAGTGGACATTAAAAGTATGTAATGTACTGATTGCTATGCCTTTTTACATTCCAGGTTGCGCAATTCTCAAAGTTTACTCGGCATGGAAGTCTTGGAATAAGTCTTGAAGGAACATCAGGAGGTCAAGGTTAGTGATTATGTGGCCAGGTTGCATTACGGTCAAGCAGTAAACTAGCAGGAGAGTAGGTGTGGAGCTCAATGTTAAAACTAAATGCCTCAAGGATTTGATTAGAAGGAAAACAATAAACAGCCGAAAGTGTTCAGGGGGTGAGAGGGACATTCTAAAGATGAAAGTGGTAGGACAACAAGCGGTTTCCAAACAGGAATATCACAAAGTCATTCTCAATACCTTACAACTTGTCATCTACGATGTGGTTTAGAGTAGGCACAGAAATTTGTTGAAATATTTAGCAGAATTGCATAGACAGACAAGACGGAAGAGTTAACATATCCACCTAGCAGCCTACCCCATGCAGAAAACGGCAGTTTGCATCACGTGACTTGATCAGTATCAGGGCTTCTAAAATAAATAAGAAATTACGGGCAAGTCCTTTTCTTGTGAACAAGTGAGCAAAAGAGAAGAGAAGTATTCTGCTTTGAGTCAGTTTGAAATTATACTTTCCCTATCCAAACGCCATTTTCTTCCCTCTTGTCTTTCTTTCCGTTCTTCTTTTCCGTTTTTCTTCTCCTTTCTTATGATCCTTTCCATTCATGTGTGCCTTTTCTTGCCTTCTTTCTTTCTTTCTTTCTTTCTTTCTTCCTTGCCTTTGCTATGTTCGTTTCCTTTCTTTTCTTCCTTTCTCTCTTCCTTTTTTCATTCTTTTCTGTCTTTACTATCTACCTTTTCCTTTCTTTCCTTTCTTTCATTTCTTTCTTTCGCCCTTTCTTTCTTTCTTTCACCCTTTCCTCCTTTCTTTCTTTCTTTATCCCCTTTCTTTCTTCCTTCTTTCTTCATTTCCTTCGTTTCTTCCCTTCTTTTTACTCTTAATTTTTCTTGTAAACTTACCTGCTTCCTTTGATATAGCATGTTTGTTTCCTTGCTCCCGTGATTGCATGATCTTACACTTACTTATTCGACCCGATTTTATTTAGTTCGTTAAAATTGTATTGATGGTCAGGCTGTTTTATTGTAGAGTTGCAGAACTTAAATTGAAATTCAGGATAAAAGTGTACTTTCCAATGTTGTGTTAGTTGGATAGTGATGATAAGTCTCAATCAGAATTTGCGACGGCTAATTAGTGAGTTGCCATAATAGATACTAGCTGGCGATTTATATGGTATAAATTGGTGTACGTTTGATATTTCTACTATATTAGAAGTATTGCATTCTTTCATCATGTCGCCCAGGAGCCTGCGTGTCAACACCAGGGTCTTACCGTCAAGTCGCTTCTCGCATTTCAGATTTAGAGACCATCGAGAAACAGACGGGGTTCAAAAAACCAGCAGCACTACAGAAATTGCTTTTACGAATTTATTTAATTAAATTTTGCGTGAATTCAATCCACCTCATACGTGTAAAATAGGTCAATAAATCTGGGGCTTTTACACAGTGGTTTTGTGGTTGTAAGTAGACGATATATATACTCATGAAATGTAGAACCCACATAGAATATGAAATGATATGGTACAAGGAAAGCGAACCGTGCGTTACGCAAGTATCCAGAAGCGAGAAGAGTTGAAGTGTTCGAGAGAGTTGAGTTTGTGCCCCTTCTAGGGCTTTTGTTCTCTGGGCCCTAAGAAGGGCTAGAGGAGATCCTTAAGTCATGAAGTAAATAGAATTTTGGACTTGTGTTATCTCGATAAGGATAAGTTTGAAGATTTTTATAGAAAATATAAATACTATATCAATGGAGAACAGGACTCTAACTAAGCTATGTCACCCCCGTTAATAGCGTGCTTAATTTTCTTTAGTTGCCGCAACAGCTTGCAATCCTCCAACGGTGATTATCGACAGCCGACTCTAAGCAATGCTTAAACCCGCCTTATGTGTACAATAACCCGGGAGGATTGATATTGTTTTTAATTGAAGGTAGTAAAGATAGAGAAGAGGAAATTAGAAAATAAAACGAGCCTGATTAGAGTTCACAAGCTGTACTCGGACAGCCCATTTAGGCATAAACGCGCTATTTTCCGGCCAAACTAATGAAGCACGAAACGTTCCTTGATCCCCAGAATGGTATTAAGAGTCACCGAAGGATATGGTGGGCTATGGGTGGGACAAACGTCTGGGCAGTGTGGTCCGAGGCTAAAGGTTTTTTAACAGGTAAACATACCCTGAGCCGCAGTCACATGCTTATATTTATCTTCCAGTGCAAAGTAAGTTAACATACCAAAAACAGTTCCTCGATAAATTAAGTAAAATCGATAATGCCATCTATCGATAAATTAAATTTAAAAGGGCATCACTTGAAGGGACACTAGAAGGAAAAGGATGAGATGACTCCGTAGTGCTACGCCCTATCACAATGACTGCATGGGCTGATTGTGCATGTAAAAAGAGTCTTAAGGCAGGGCGTCTCATCTTACTCCTTGGAAACAACACACGTATCTTGGGTAGAAGTAATCTTTGGATTACGATAATCAGAGCTGGTTGCTGTTGATATCTTGTGGAAACTCAATAACTCAACCATAATGACCACAGCTTATTATAACAGGAACCGATGGAATTTTAATGAAATTTATTTTTGGTGTCCTTTATTTGATTGCATCAATTTTATTCATCCAAAAAGATTGGGGTCTATATTTCTTCACTCCGCCGGCCATACTATGCATCGTTTGATTTTTTACGACGTTGACTCAGGGAATATAATGGAGTTTTGCTGAGGATAGCGGGGGAAGACTGGAAAATCTGGTTTTTTTAAAGTGGGGTTGAATGTTCTATATTTCCGAAGTAAGAGCTAGACAGTTGTTCAAGCGGGGAACGGGAGAGTCTGTTTTGTCCAAGAGGGGCAGGAGAAATCGATTTCCTTCAGAACAGTGCATATATGCTACTTGGTGAGGGAGAAAGATCGTTTTTACCCGAAGGTAAAGGGTATTTTTTTGCCTTACTTTGACTACGGTGGATAAAAGAGTGGAAAATTCAGGAAAATCACGGGTAAAAACATAAATTGTTACGTACTTGCTTCATATTTCAATTTTCAAAAAGTGCACTATGAATGGTAATAGTTTCCAATAATTAGTATTATATATGGGTAACAGAATTTTCAGGAAAAACGGCGGTGTTTATCTTGAAAAGATGGGGAAAGACATGGACAATGATCGATGCTCCGCCGATGGTCAGATGCATTTAACGCAACAGCAAGTCAAAAAAGGTTACACGATGGAATACGTGTTTTCACATTTAGAATGTTTCAGTGTTACGGCTCCCTGTGTTTCCCAAAATTTCGACCAAACATCCCTTCGTCCCTGAATAACATATCCTCCTGTTGAAACTTCTAACTTAGTTCAAGGATATGCATATAGTTTGGAGAATCATTTCATCAGTCTCTACGTTCGAAACGCCTTTTCATTGTGCTGCGAGCCTGTGTTTCAATCGGGAGCACAAACTACGTAAACTGACCGCTACAGCAAACGCGGTAAAGTAGCGAATATGTGCAAAGTAGTACAGGCAAAGTTAAATTTCTGACATCTAGTAGTAACTCAGCAACCGGCCTGTATTTGCTTGAAGACACCTTCTGTTACAAAGTGGCTCGTTCCGGGTATTGCCAGGAGCACAATCTCCTTTTGATCCTTGTCGCTATAGAAGCTGCATTCATCCCAGCTAAAATTACCGGTCCTCTGTCGACGAAAAGAATTTATTTACAACGAACGTGTTGTGCATTAGTATGAATGACACTCGCACTTGTGCAGGTGTTACTTTTTAACGGTGCAGCGGAACCCCGTTATATCCTAGTTTCATTCGTTGCTCCATGAGGCTTGCTGTGACAAGTGTCGGGCCGGAATGTTAGGCAAAAAAGAATGCACTACTCAAAGAGTTTTATACCACAGACGTTTTAATTTAGGTTTGTCAGTTTATTCTGTGATTTATTCACGATCACTCTGTTGTCTAGTTCTAAATCTAGGAATCTCGTTTTGAATAGATCTATGTGACACTGCGTGATATACAAGTTAGTGGTGTACATATTCCGGAATAGCTTTCTGAGGAAGTACTTACATCGTAATTGTTCCTTCAAGAATTATTTGTTTGGAAGCTACTAGTGTAGGATGTATCGGAGAGCCGCTCTATAGCTTGCCCAGAATGATAAGAGAACTACGCCGGCCGTAAACCCCTATTTCTTTAATACAGGTCCACAGTGGTATTCTATCATTTAAGGTTTCAGAAAATGGCCAACGGACAAAATTAGATGAATCGCGTCTTGATGTTAACACATATTAGATTGCAAACCCCACGTTTTTCTGATTTGGTGGTAGAACTCGCATTGCAATAGCAAACAGAATTGGCCACTAGGCCACTGGTACATAATTTTTTTATATCTTAAGAGTGACTAACTAAGTTTTGTTTGCTTTCTTTGAGTTGTGCCCTCATTTTAAAGATAATAGACTTTTTTTTTGCTTTATGCAAGCACTACTTTCACGATTTGAAATACACCCCCGAAGGGACAGCGGCATCAAGGTTCGCTTATGCAGAAGCTTCCCATGTAGAGACAGTCAGGAATTACCCTTTTTTTTTCTTTGTTCCTTTCTAAGTTTCTGTATTGATTGATGTAAATAAACGAAAATATTTAGGCAAAGATTGTACAAAATATCAGCCTAATACAATAACAACTTGGCCAGAGATTGCTTATTCCATAGTCAGTTTGCACAAATTAACATTGGTACCTTGCTAAAACATCCAAGAATCTATCCAACTTGTAAACGAATGACAGAGCGTCGTATCTCCTAAATTATTAACTATTCATCAGTTATGCTAGTAGTTTTTTGTTTACCAAAGCTATTGAAATGGTGGGGCATTAGTCTAACTACAACTCAGTGCAAAAAAGTGCCTGTTTTCGTTGAAAAGATTCTTAGATACATAGATGATAAGTCGTAGAAACATCTGGAGAGTTAACGATTTGCCTTTGTTTCAACGGTGTTATGAAATTGAAGTATTAAAGGTTGGTTTGACGCTTTCGACATCATTAATAGACTCCGTAAACATTTAAAGCAATCAGTATAATATAATAGCCATTCAATTTTTGGGAATGAAAGCGCGCCTGCCAATTTAGCGTCTGAACACACCATCCAGTTTGCAGAAAGTTGGTAAGGACAATTTCTGACTGGCACGACGATGTCAATTTTCTGTGTATCGATCGAGTCTTTCTATAACTGGGCTAATGATTAACATTAAGCGATTAGCCAGACGTATCATGTAAACTCTTAATAAGTATAGTTAATTATTTATATGTTTAACTGACAAGTTTCTTATTTTCCATCTTCACAGAGGGTGCAATTCTTTGGCATTGCATTCACTCAGTTTTTGAAGATGGACCAGTCGGTAAAACTGGCCTGATTGCTGCCGGAGACCATTTAGTAGAGGTAAGGTATTCCTTCTTAGTGTTCCACAGTATTAGACGAATACATTCGATAACTTGTGGATAGGTAAGTTTTGATGAACTGTTAGATTTTAAGAGGGAAAGGAGTTAAAGTAAGGATGACATTCGGGTTTGTTTTGGGAATATACAAGTATCTGTCTTCATGTGAAGCACACCAATTGCAATACCGCTGTACCATTGTAACGCTGTAGTAACGCGCTGCTCGTTTTTAATGTTGTGGTAGTACTTGGATCAGACAATTTCCAAAGTCGACAGCAAATCACCTGATGGGGATTTTTGGAGAAAACTAGTGTATATTGGTGAAAGCCACCTATTTAATTCAATGCCAGTTAATCATTTCTTAACGTTTGTTTAGCTTATATATAGCAACTGGTGTAAGTATGTTCGACAGGCAATAATGTAGTAAAATGGCGGCAGGGAGGTCTAACATGCAAGTGCCCAAAATGTTCGTTTTCAAACTGAACAATATTTTGAAACGGGGGTTGGGGAAACTTTCAAATTTCATAGTCCAAAGTTGTAGGTAAATTGTATTTCCGACAAGGCTTGTCAAGCCTTGGTTGAATGGACTATCGCACCTACAGTCCCCATTCTGATCTTTTGCACAATAATAATTTTGGAGAGCAGCATCCCGGGACACCGTGCTACCCCAGTGGCGGTTTTAGAGGGGTTCTGAGTTAAGTAATGCCAGCGAGACTCAAGGCGTTATACGTCGCAAGGTGAGTTAGGGGAAGGACGTGTAGTGTAGCTCGTGCAGTGTCGTGGATTCCTCTTAGCCCATTTTGTACTTGCTTTCACGAAATCGACATGGACAGATACTTATATCGTTTTTCATGGCCTCGTAGCGTGGGCCTCTGCACCACGCCCAAAACCACGCCCTGGAAGGGCACATAATTTTGTAACAACTGGCTAGTAATTAGTAACATTATGTTTCCATTGGCCACTATCTTTCTTGATATTGCGGTTCACGCCAATCGGAAGGACCATGGGCAGTAATTTGAAACACCCCAAAACTAATATATGGTAACTTGTAGAGTTATTATCAGTAAAATATGTGGCGAGTCAATGTGTTTGTGAGCATTTTCTTCTACTATTTTCAAACACAAACAAATTCAGCTGGTTCAACTAGTGAACAATTATTTCTGGTGATAATGCCCTATTTAATTACAAACTATCTTGTCGTAGATAAACAGCGTAGATGTTCTTCATATGGCGCACGCCGATGTAGTTGATTTAATCAAAGGTTTGCCACAACATATCAGATTGGTTGTGGCAAGGGAATTGGATTTGACAGGTGAGTTATGAGTTTGCATTACTTTTGTGCAGGCAGAATCAATATCAAAATCAAAATCAAAAACATTTTCAATTTTCGCGTAATTCCTAATTTAAAGAAATTAATTAATTGTTCTGATAGCATTTGAATAGCAATCAACTCTCTCACTCGATAAGTAACATGTTTCGTTTGTGTTACTAAACTTCTTTTATTGTCACAAGTAGTAGCGTGTTAACCAGGTTGATAACCAGTATAGACAGGCGTCAAGATGCATTCTTTTTATTTTACGCATTTGTATTTAATTTAGAGGTTTATTATGGATCTAAAACGATATTCTATAATTTATTTGGCAGTCCCGACTTCGCTTGGCAAAACGAAGAGATCTGTAGTGAACATGGTTCGTTCTGATTTCGTTCTTATAGCCACAATAAGACACCGCTTTGCGAGCGTAATGATATAAGGGTGCTTATTAGTGACAGAGCTGGTTGTTAACAATGATGATGATGATCATGGTGATTATAATGATGATGAAGACGACGATGATGGTGGAGATAATAGTGATGTGATGGAGAGGATGATGTTGGCGATGACAATAATGGTAGTAATCATCATGATGACTATGGTAATGGTGGTGGTGATAATAATGATAACGAAAGAAGTAATGATTGATGTAGATGATGATAATAATAATGATGATGAAATAGTAATGATTGATATAGATGATGGCGATAATAACAATGATGAAATAGTAATGATTGATGTAGATGATGGTGATAATAATAATGATGAAATAGTAATG
>JAAAKL020015818.1:0-11318 GCA_010016065.2 Carybdea cf. marsupialis auct. non (Linnaeus, 1758)
ATAAATACGCACATTTGTGTGACAGAACGTGGGGCATTACGTTGGCAGTGGAATAAAGCTGCAATAGGTGAAATATGACATGAATGGGTTTTTATAATTGCAGAGATATTCTGCATTGTTAAGTAGACGTTAAATATTGAAAATCAATATACGCCATTTTCTAAGAAAATCCCCACATAAAATGTTTATGTAAATGTTGATTATCATCTGTGTAAATATTTTCTACTCTGAGGTCCCAAATACAAGGGTTAGAGTAAATAAGGGGGAAATTATTTTCTTCAGAGTAAGTGGTTTGCAAACAATACCAACAAAACACTTAAAGCCATTTGAGGTACAGAAAACATAGTTATTGGAGTTAGCAGTGTGGCCACTATCCTGTATGTATCCAGTATGCAACATGAAAATCATCTTTTAGAAACTAAAGCACTTGCTTTCTGCAATTTTGACAATTTATGCTGGCATTTAATAGTGTAATGGTTAACAAGGAGGGGAGGGGCGCATAAAAATGCCTTCCCTCAAATATTTTGAGAATATTGATAAGCATCTGGAGGTTGCTATTGGGGACCGCAGAGTATTCCTTTTTATTATGTACATTGTAATTATTAACAATTTAATCAAATATTTAAGTTGAGAAATAAATAATGTTGAATTTATGATGTTCTCCTGTCTCTCTTCCTCCTTGCCATCTTGCAAAATTTTAAGTATGGGTGCCATCATTAGTTCCCACCTTCCCGGATTTTTTATGTTTTTCAGCTCTAAAGCAACAAACTTCGAGAAGTGATCCTCACTATCTGTGTCCCTGCCATACCGAACTTTTCGTGCCTCCAATGTAGATTGAAGTGTCCTCAGTGTAGTAGAGCACTGTTCCATTGTAACATCTATAATTGAGGATTCCTTCTGAGATGCCACCTTCCTCCTTTTTGGTAATGACTCTGTCACATCCTCAACACAATGAGCATCCACTTTCTCTGGCTCTCTACTTGTGTCACCAGTTCTTTCATCACATGGGCCTGGAGCCTGTGACACAGACGGGACAGCCATAGTCTGCAAAATTTTGAGGGGAAATTCTATTAGAAGTGAGGAAGTGGGGATGCATTATACTTGTAGCATCACTTTTCCTATATGTGCCTACATTGCTAAATCAAACAACAGTATTGATGAATCTTATGTATGAGTACTAAGTACATGCTAGATAGACTTGTACCCCATGGCTCTAATTAGACCAGGGTTGAAACTTTGAAATTGATTATTTAATAAGGTTTTCCGATGCCTAATATCTGTTGTAAAATTACATCTTTTACTGTTCAACATTGCCTTAGTTATTGGAGGCCTAAAATAATTATGTAGTGGTACCAGGGGTATGTGATAGTATTAACTACCTTTAACTCCTTTAGGATCCTAGTAAATTATTAGTTGACAGAGGCTGTGTGTATGTACCAAGGGCAGGAAAGACCAGCACATGTGTGCAAGTTGAGTGAATACTAGTGCCTGCTTGTTCTTCTTTGATGAAGTTAATATTAAAAGACAAGTCTCCTCAGGAAAACAGCATGCCCTAACAGCGGTTTAAGTGTTTTTTATTCGAGTCAAGTTAGGAAGGAGGTACAATATTTGCTACTTTAAAGAAATATACCTTTCAGCTGGTATGTCTTGCATATAACTGATAGCAAAAAATCGACGTTTGATAACACATACATATACACACATGCTACTTTTTCTTGGAATTTCATGTGGCCTTAGAAAGCTGTCTAGAGTTTTGAATAGCCACCAGGTGAT
The DNA here is from genome assembly GCA_010016065.2 of Carybdea cf. marsupialis auct. non (Linnaeus, 1758). Lineage (NCBI taxonomy): Eukaryota > Metazoa > Cnidaria > Cubozoa > Carybdeida > Carybdeidae > Carybdea > Carybdea cf. marsupialis auct. non (Linnaeus, 1758). The sequence goes on from JAAAKL020015818.1 coordinate 1,774, forward strand.
GCATAGACATTTGCTGCTCCTGCTCCATTTCGACTGGAATCCTGAACTTTCCGCAGTTCTCCGTTGTACGTGGACTTTCAATTGTTCCATTTTGCCTTTACGTGCAGAGCTGCAACAAAGAAGTAATGTGGGTTTTCCGAGATATTCTGAAAATGTAGAGCAAAGCGATGACAGCGATTGTACTTCTGAATTAGTAAAAGTTGACACAACTAGGGAAATTATTACTTAAATGCAGGCTGCAAACCATGGTATTTTACAGTGAAATAGGATGACGTAATCGGTTTTGAGGCGGGGGCTACTTATCATTACTACTATCAGAACGTCGTTATAAAAGCAGTCTGACTCTTCAACTTAGAAGCTTGTGTGCTCTTGTCCGGCCGATGTTCCACTAGTGGAACATTTAAATTCTCCACCAAAATGGAGAAAATTTTCAGAATTCCTGAAGAATTGATTAATTTAGTATGTTATGAGCACCTATTTGAAGGAAAACGTTGTCCAATCGTTACAAATATGGTTGGTCTGAAACAGGTGTGGGGCTGGTAGGGGTGACAGCTATCGTGGAGTGCTGACCTGTTTGACGCAAAGTAGTGAATAGAGTTCATGGTTGCGAAACAAATTTTTGTCGTGACGGAACGAATGACTCGGCAGTGTGAGTTTGTCATGAAAATAATTTCACGGTTGACCTCATTCAAAGGAAATCTCACTTTTCATGTTTTATTATCGTGAATGCACATTTTCCTGCTGATATGGATAGCTTAAGAATGACCTCTCGCAAAACATATTATGAATAGTTAGGCCGGCGTTCCACGTTCAATCATCTTCTCGGTACGCGCGATAGAAACGTCTAGTTCTCACAGAAGAGAGAGTCGATTCCATTCTGATAGAACGTCTGACAAAGTATTATTGATTATAACTTATCGTTATCTTTGTTTTTTAGAGACGAAGAGTTTGAAGACTATCTAGAGGATTTGTTTTTCTAGTTAATCAACATCCAATGTTTAATCGATGAGCCAACTTCAAGAGCATTCAGATATCGCCAACCCAAGCTTCCCGTCCTGAAGCAAAGCACTGTACAGGAGACTGAAACCGAGAAGCTAATAGTGCGACAAACGTAAACATTCCAAGCCATTCTTTGGCTATAATCTTCATTGTAACATTTTAGGCTAAATCTTCTACGAGAACAACTCTAGTTAAGGTCCATGACTAGATGAGACAACACTCTTATATTTACATTGGCCCATGGTAGGAGAACTTAATCGTGGATGAAATCCTACATTCGCTTGCTGCAACTATTCGTGAGAGGGATGGATACATGGTGGATACACTTCAATGTGCGTTACTTCTTACTGTGCGACTTATTTAAAAACGTAGGCCAGGTACGTGTGGCTGTTTTAAAAGAAAGTAGTACTAAGAAAATAAGCATAAAAACCAAAAATGCCAATAAGAATGCTAAGAAAATGAGGAGCCTGAAATATGTCGTAGGACGATTTTGTAAATATTGTTTTGGATAGAAAGTCGTTTCGGTTGTACTTTTGTCCTCAATTCAACAACTCAAAGAACTTTACCGTGGGCCCCTCATAGAACTTTAAAACAGGACGATTGAGATCTTTCAAAAGTATACAAGCGTTTATGAATTAGGGGAAGTTCAAATTTGTAGCTTCGATTATTTTAGTTCATCCAAGAATATTGGTGTTAGAGAAGATCTTTTGGTGTTAGAGAAGATCTTTTGGTGTTAGAGAAGATCTTTTGGTGTTAGAGAATGAAGAAAAAGGTTTAACTTACTTTTGTCACGAAGCTCTTACAGAGTGTATGTCTAAAAAATGTTAAGAGAATTCTGTGCCCCATTTCTTTGATATGCGAAGAAAATTAATCCTTGTCATAGAGTGCTTTTCTTAAATAATGACAGAGGTTATCAAGATCTGCCAAAGTGAGGGAGAATGTATATAACGAACAGAAAGATGTAAAACACGGCCTTAGCGTCAATCTGGAACATCAACTCTGTAATGCCACGTGTTGAATTTATTTGCTGTAAATTTTCATTGTTAGTCCAATCGATCAAGATATCATCGTGAGCATTCTGTATCGACTATTGATGTAAATGTCAATGTGAATGTTGATGTAAATACGTTAAGCTTTTATGCAGTAAAACTTGTTTTTATATCTTTGGTAAACTTATGTGTCGAACAGTATCGCTGAGTATTGCCGATATGTCAACTCTTGGGGATTATGACATTCATTCTGCAGGACAAACTGGCAACTTCCTTTGGTGGAGAATTTGAAATAATGGAAATCGAGTAGTAACGCTTGCCCAGGAGTATGTATGAAATATTACACTGTTAAAATTTCGTCTCCCTTGTAAATTCCAAAGAAGTTTGTTTATGGAACAGAACATTAACATTGAAAGAAGTGGCGATCTCCGCAGAGTACAAAAGCGAAAGAAAGGAATGAAACTAGTACCTAAATTTGTTTTAGAAGTAGCCAATCAAAACCCTGACTGCAATATTGGTGTTGTTTAGCTAGTACGAAAATGTTCTCGACGAACCACAGAGACCGCATGGCTTCCACAGATGGTCGTAAATGTATTTTCTTGCCAGTGTGAAGCTGGTTATGTCGGCCGCATGACTTTTAGTTTAGTTGATAGAATTATATATAGGTTCATTCCTGTAATCACCAAGCACCAGCCGCTACAAGGAAACAGCCACCTCTGGTTTCAAAACCGAAAATGTGATTAAGCAATGTGATTCTGACATAGGGTAGCACTTCCCTGAAAGCCCAGACTGTGTATATTGAAACCCCAAATGTGTATGAAGGACCTCTTCCATATAATAGGTAAGGCTAGATCAGCCTTTTACTTGATCGTCTGGGAATCGGCCCACGTAAATGTAAGAAAAGCGTTGCTTTGTAGACAGAAAAAACTTGTCTTTATGGGCCTCTTAGGTTAACCACTCAGCTTTCCGTGCGCTGATTGGTGAAAACAAAACTAATCTGGCAGTCAGAGTATACTCCGTATCACTGCAAAAACCGAACATTTAAATCCTCTCTTCTTGATGACACGTTCCACGTATAGAGGCATTAGCCACATTGGAGGAGCTACGAGGTAGTACTTCCACGGCGCAAGAGAAGCTGACCTAAAGATTGCGAAGAGCTGGATGTTGATCACTGATCTCTAAAAAGGACTACGCAATTGTCGAGAGAGAATTGTCCTCTCACCTCCTAACTTACTTCCTGATATAGTAGCGCTTTGGCACACCAGGATCTCGTAGTATTGTTCTCGGAAAACATCTACATTTATTTCCCATTTACATCAAGATATGACTAGTGCTGTGGACCAAGTTAGGCCCCTGGTCTAAGTAAAACCGAGTCAGAGTGAGGCTCAAAGGTTGTACATAGACGAGGTAAACAATCATATCTGGTTCAGAACAGTAGTACAGAGTGCAAGCAGTGCCATGAAGCATTTTATTAAGTACTAGGTTAATGAACCCAGCACTGTCGGGAAAGCGTAGCCTGCAAATATTATTGTCTGCACGTATAGGAATGCTGCGGTGACAAAAGACAATTTACAGGCATTGCTCTACCCTTTCTCTCGCAGATTGCGAATGAACTTGAAAGCCTCTAATGGAATAGGGGGATAGTTATGCTTGAGTTCTTGTCAAAGGACACCAACTTGGAATACGCTCATAAGACGTTTCTAATGCAATTTGTACACAATTTATATATTTACATTGCAACATTCAGATTACACTTGGAATACGCTCATTAGACACATCCGGGTAAAGTGTGAGAAAGAACTTTTTACCCACTTTTGGCCTCTAGAGGTCACTGAGGCTGCAAACCCGCTAACACCCCCACCCGCACCCCTGGTCCAGGACAGTGTCCATACAAAGTTTCATAGTAATAGTCAAAGCGATGTGGCCGCCTATTCCGCTGACACACAGACACGTTCTCGCTTATTACATAAGATACAACTTTCAACTCTGGGAGGGTAAAGCGAGTCGCATGTCTGTGATCACACATCTCGTGTCTCTGCCTTTCTTAGCACCAAATCATTCTCTGTGTCATCAACTCACACCAGAGTCGATACTCGAAGCCCTAAATTTTTTCAAAGTTCATGCTTTCTGCTCCTCTCTATAACTCAGACCTTTTTTTTAACTCAAGGAGTTTTCATGTTGTTTATGCTGCACTCTACCTACTCTTGTACGTGTATACTTAGCTATCTTTAGCAATTCCTGAACCTGAGCTACCTCGTTTGAAAACAGGACCGTGTCTTAGCAGAATCTAGATCTTTCATTATCCATTTGTCGTGCCTTGCTTGTCGTCTGGGTTTAATGGTGACACCACGTTCCACCTCACGGTAACCGATAAGACTTCCCATGGAAAATTTAAACTCAATGACAAACCAGAATAGCTTACTCTGGTCTCTGAGGTATTTCGTATGAACATAGTACTCTCATCTCCCTAAAAGTCACATTCTCTCTTGAAATCTATAAGGGTTATGACAGATGGAAGGTTGTTAGTATTCCATCCTCTATAATTCCACGTGAGGCTAGATCTGTGCTACTGTTGTGTGCTTTGTGAGAAAAACATTTTGGCTTCTCCTCAGTGTACATGATTTTGTGTATTATAGCTGTATCTCTTGGCTAAGACGGAAAAGACTGATTTCTCTGTAGATGCCTATGACAAATAGATCACTAGCCCTAGACTCCGGGATGATGTTGATAAACGACCTTGTCACTCGTCACTAATGTCAGGTTATAAAACCAAGGCAACTGTTGTGAAAGCCACAGCCTTTGAATATGTTGAGAGGTCAACCTTTTGGACCCGCCCATCCTTCCTTTTTCAAAGATCGGTTCATTTTATGTATTCTTCATCTATAAGTGGGCTATCACTAATACCTCGAAGTTCAAATAATGTGGGTATTTTACTATCTGCTTCATCAGCATCTGGTGTCTAAACCAAGCGGCACTCTCTCCTTTAGTCTTCAAACAACAACTTATCCCTCCTTTGATTTCATTCTTCCTAGAGATTTTATTCACTTCACTCAAAGTCTCGCAAATACTTTGTCAGTCGTCATATTCTCTACTTTATCCTTTAATTTTAATCTGTCTCAAGCGCTTTTAAGTTCTCTTGCAACTTTCTTCCACCACTTTTTGTTTTCTTCTCTTCGTTGAAACATCCTTGGTTCTCTCTGCACAAGTACGCATTCTTTTGTTATTTAATCGAAATGCGGACCATCAATAAACTCTGGATAAAACTGTTGAGACCATGGAAATGAAGATACGGAGTAAGTCCAAAAGACATCTTGGGAAGAAAGGAAAAAACAATGTAGATTTCCTAAGAACTACAAACACAAAAAAATCCTGATGGCAGTAACCACAAAAAGACTGATAAAATTTCTTGGACATGCAATGAGGAAAGGGTAATGGAAAAATTTGATGATGAAAGGTTATAGTAAAGGAAGTCGTGACAGGAATACAGTGACAAATGCTGTATACATTTGCACACATGGTAAGAGGAGAGGTATCACCTGCTGACCTACTCGGGTAAAGAAGTGACATGGCAGACTGAAAGCCCGTTGTTGCGGAAGTCGAAGAGGATATGGCACTGAGATAAGGAAAGTTTGCTGACTCAGGTGCAAGTTTGCTGCCATTACTCAGTGTTGAATAAACTGAAGGACTTGAATGACTTGATCGTCTGTATGCTGTTTCTGTATTTGTCTTTGCAAGAATGTAGTCAAATTGCTCTACACAATTTGTGGTCCGGTCACTGAGTTTGCAAAGGTTTTCTATTCTCTTGTCCTACAGAGTGTTGACAGCTAGAAAATTTGGTTCAAGCGGATGATTATTTACCCGATAGATTAAGATTTCTCTATTGCTTAACCAAAAGTGGCAAATTGGTACTATGACTTGCTAAACAACAACCCGAAATTTGGTCCGTTACTTTACGGATTTTCTGTAACTACATACCCAAGATCTTTTCATTATCTGCCTGATTTGGACCTGACTGATGGGAGTTAACTCATCATCACACAACACTGAAAAAATCGGATGTATCAATCTGTGACCAAATGAGGTATTTATATTCTCTTTTGTTAGGGAGCGGTGCTTTTTTCGTGCAATAAGGTCTATCAAAATTGCACGAAACAATGAATCCATTTTCTTCAAAACCTACCCTGTACTGTGATACAGGAACGTTTATAAGGTGCACAGGTACTCTGTCCCAGTCCCCTGGAGTTTCTGATTATTTTAGACGACCCATGTTTGTATTAAGTACAAGAACCGAATAATATCTGAACTAGACCTAAAAAGGAAAGAGTACAAACATTTCAATAAGAGCTTTAAAATTTTGCTTATTGTTTTGCTTTTTCCATGTTTTTATTTCTTTAAAATATCCCACGACTAACCAGTTTAATGAACGTTTCTGTAAAATAGCATTTCATGTCACTTTGTAGCTTTTTCGTTTTATCTATTTGATTATAGCAACGGGGGTTTAAGTAATCATCGTCTCTGAAAGATTAAAAGATTGAACTACCTGTTTGTTTGTAGCCTGTCGACCTTTCAATGATAAGCAGATATAGCAAGAGCGCATTTAGAGTCGATATTCAACAATTTCTACCGATTTCTACCGTTGGTCTTCTTCCAAAACACATGAGATTTCAATCATGTCACATAAACTGAGTCCACTGAAGAACAGTAGACTTTTAATCAGAATCTCTCAGCAGGGTTCCGTAGATGTGTGTATCCAATGTTCAACTATTTCGAGACACCAATCTCAAAATAGTGTACCCATCATTGACGAAGATTTACAATAACTGTTTGCGTAAATTCTTTAAGAGTGATAGGATTATTGTTTATGGTGGATGGCATGGAAATACATAACACCAACAAATTCCTCAGAGATTCAATCACGAAAATCGAGCAAAAGTTGACAAAAGGAACTTGAGAAAATCAAACCAAGAGACATATACACAATATAGATAGAAGAGAGTATTCTGTTACCAACAAAAATAAAAATAATCTACTCAATCAATGAATAAAGTATTGCAAATCAAAGTGATCATTAGTAGTAGCTATGGCATGCTAATTTAACCTGCTTTTCTTGTTTAATTAAAGAAAGTGGTCTTCCTCCTTCTACACTAATTACCGACATTTTATAGTAAAAGTGAACAGACTCAAATTTGTTTTAGTAACTACTCTACAGCACGTTAGTATTCGGAAGCTGTAAATAAATTTCGCATGCTACTGTCTTTTCTACTTTATAGACGCAATATAAACTACATCCTTAATGTCTTCGTCACTTGATCCGAAATGAGTAAACATCCGTAAAAGAAGTTGACAAAACAGCACAGCTGCCGAAGACTCATTGTAGGAACAAACAAATGGCTTAAATTTATGAATTTTTGTCAAAATAAATCAACATCATTAGAAATATAGGGGGCATAAAATGAGTGAGGGCATGCTAGGCTTGTACAAGGCATTGGATCGACAGTAGGACACTCCTTGTTTGTAAGCCTTTGAAATTGTGGAATGGTCCTAACATTTTTGAAAAATTGAAAAAATCGTTCCCAGAATTAGTTATAAATCGTTTATATATTTCTTTATTAAGTAACAATTATGATGCATTAGCATTTGTGTTTCAAAGCTGACAAGTATAATCTCACATGTATCTATTCTAGGAATGCTTGCTCTGTTATGATTTTGCGGTTAAAACAGGAGCTTGTGTACAAAATCGACTTAAAAGGTTGTTTATCATACTTAAAATATTTGGAGGGAAATTGTCACAATATGTATAGTAGCAAAAGTTTAGAGTGTAGTTCACTGGAGTAGGTGATAGATGACTGATATAGTAAGCAAAATAGGATAAAAGTCCCTTCCTGGCAATTAATTTTTGTTATACATTGAGTTAAAAATCAATTCTCGGAAAGGTTTTATCACCTCAATACTTTATTCGGTAAAGGTTGCTTTACACGTTAAGATTTTACGCAAGATTAGTCCTGCGTGTTGGACTCTACGACACGCTCGACGATTTTGGAGTACTAAACACCGCTTTGGATTTCATCTTATTAATAAACAGCTTCTACTACAAACTGAATTGAAGAAATTACTTGAGAATGGGAAATATGCAATCACTTAAGTCCTGGACGGCTGTATTCATGTGTATGGTATTATTGCCTTTCATGGGAAAAAACTGCAATCTTTTCGCAGCTGATTTGTTTCTCATCAAACATGTCAACTAAAATTGCAGATAAGATGCACATCATTACACTTTGATATGCCTGCAACGTGTACCTACAAGACGCTTCTGACAGTAAGGCAGTTTCTGCTTTGATGAAAGCCATGCTGTGCATGTTGACTTCTGCGCGACCATGTTACCAATCTTGAGGCTCTGCCACAACATCAAAAATCGGGAGTAAATCTGTTTCAATTCACAGACTTTCAAAAAATCGGCCGATTGATGCTGAGATCAACAATCTTGAAATCAGGCTCCTGAACAATAAACGTACGTCATACTAACTGTGAATCAGCCTTAAGATAAACGTTGAAAAAATCGCATTTTTAGGAGTCTAGAACACAACAAAGCCTCTGTTTATCGAATGCGCTATACTCCATTACTTGGGACATCTACTAAACCTACGAAATAAGAATGTAAATGTATTATTTCGACCCATTACGATACAGCAACGCTCTGGAGTTCTCAATCCTGTTCTAGTAGTACCTTTTCTACGACTGATTCTGGTCGTAGGGGGGGAGCTCTTATAGTAAAATTTTGAAATTCATTGTCTTTTACACAGTACACCAAAACTAAAGGGATAAAACTATTATTTGGTCTTAAATTTTGGGAACCGCTGTTTGAATGGGCAAATTTGTAGTTTCGGGTTTCTTCGATATTTGACCACACAAATGAGAAAATTTGGGCAGATCCTCAAAACATTTAATCATCAAAATACTACTCTTGGCTAACAGATAGAATAAAATTAGAAGTCATAAATTTTCAAGTCCCTACTATCTACGAGTGGGAAATGACAGGAAAATGTTTGTTAGTGGGGATCTCGGAAGCCCCATCCCGAGTAGGATAGGTTTAACATTATCGCATTGTTAGAAACAGTAATATCAGTCTCAATTTCCGCTACAAAAAGCGCAATGTTGCAAAAGTAATAAATATGCAAGCACATGACTTCTAGACATAATTACTGTTGATATGTAGTGTTAAGAAAGCATAAAAAATAAGAACTTAAAAAGTTAATTACGTATTACATATTGTAAATGGCTAAACTCGAAACGAAACGATCGCTAACTTGGAACGAATTCATGACTGGCTGACAATGATTAGGGGAAGTGAATTCTACCATAACACTGTGGTCGAGGGTGGCCGTAGAAAACTACGTTGATCTCCGTGGAATTTTGGATACTTGTAGTCGAACACCCAAAAAACTATTATAATGGGAGGGGGAGACGCCCCAAAGGTTTGTCCAAATATATTTCATAACAGATCTGAACAGCAAATTTTTAAAATACTTTTGCAAAAATTCAAACTTATTGATAGCGACC
>JAAAKL020015819.1:0-11317 GCA_010016065.2 Carybdea cf. marsupialis auct. non (Linnaeus, 1758)
GAAATGGTACGGAAATGAGAATGGTAGAGTGTGGGGTAGGAATAAGGGTATTTCGAGTGGATAAATATAATGCGAATAAAAATACATGGAAGAAATGTATATATTAGGTAAAGAGTAAGGCAAGAAGAAGGGTAGACAATAGGGCATGAAGAATATTAGACAGTCGAGGGTAGAATAAGGTGAAAGGTAGTGAGTATGACAGGAAGAAAAGTTGAAATTAGGGTAGAAGGAGGGTACAAGGAGGATAGAGAGTATTATAGAAGAAGGGTCAAGAATAGAAAAAAGGTAGAGGGTACGGTAGAAAGAAATGCAGAGAGTAGGGTATGAGGAAATGGTACGGAAATGAGAATGGTAGAGTGTGGGGTAGGAATAAGGGTATTTCGAGTGGATAAATATAATGCGAATGAAAATACATGGAAGAAATGTATATATTAGGTAAAGAGTAAGGCAAGAAGAAGGATAGACAGTCCAGGGTAGAATAAGATGAAAGGTAGTGAGTACGACAGGAAGAAAAGTTGAGATTAGGGTAGCCGGAGGCTAGAGATTTGGGGTAGGAAGAGGGATTACGACTATGAAAGACAGTAGAGTAGAGAGTAACGAGCACGTGTTGGGTGGAGGGTTTGATTATTTTCGAAGTTTACGATCAGTGTTACTGTTATTATCGATAATAGCTGGCGCGAAATTTGTAATAACTAATGCAATGCTGAGCCAATAGAACAAACTGCAAACCTCAATAACATGCGAGAAGTCTACAGTACGTCTATAAAGGATAAAAGCATAAAAATGACGTTGGTAATAAATTTTTGAATGATAAAAGAATCGATTAGATTCCACCCATCAATTATTTGAATTTTCAAATGATAAAAGAATCGAGTAGATTCCACCCATCAAATTTTCAGACCTTCAAAATCCGTCTACATTGGAAAACTGGCAATGTAACTTTAATACTTCTGTATTGTTTATCACAACTATCCTTATTCCTCCTGTTAATTCATCCACAAGGCTTGTGCATTTACTTCTTCCCTTTGAAACGACATAATTATTTCCTACACTCTTTTAATCATACTCTACCATTGCTTTTCCTTCCTTCTCTTATCAATACAAGACTGTTGTCGGTTCACAGTCTGCTCTGAAATCCGTCTACATTAAAGGAAGCAAAACGTTGCTTTGTAGACAAAAAGAATTTGTCTTTTCATTGGGTCTTTTCGGCCAATTATCCACTTCCACAAACATTGATTGGTCAAAACAACACTAATCTGACAGTCAAAGTTCTGATTGGCTACATGGTTGGGTATAAGTTCCATGGCTTCCTTTTTCAATTTCAATTCTTGTAGAAGTGTCAGACGAGAAAAGGCGTTTAGTACCAAATGTTTTCGCTGCTTTCTGCAGTTTTAATCATCCATATAAATTACTGAAATACTCATGTTCAACCTCACTGAGACTTCATGTTATATTACAGATCCAAAGGCATACGATTGAAGGTGATAAATAAATGTTTTCCAAGCTGGAAGTTTCCTAAGGAAACATACCTGCCTTCATGCTTGTAATAGCATACAAAATATTTTCTGAAAATTAAAAAAGTATTGTATTTCAATATTTCCCAAAAGGTAATTTCCATATTGACCAATACAAGCTGCAGATGTGTTGCGGCGTTTGTGCCCGTGATAACGTTTTAAAGACTTATGATGTGAGATGAGAACGACGGCATTTTTAACGGAGGAAACTGATTGCAAAGATGACAGGATTAGAACAACGTGTAAGACCTTAAATATATTGAAGACTGAAAAAGAATAGTTCATCGGTACATCCCTTAATCAGAATGTAAGTAGATCACGCTTTAGAAGAAGTACTGGCCGCTTCGACAGCTGCATTGTACAGCCTAGCAATAGTTACACACTAGAGAAAAGTCTGAGGAGCTAATACCAACGGACGATGATACAGTATTTGTTAAACATACGTTCACGATTGTCTTTGTTGCCATGTCTCCTACAAAATGCTGAATAATATACGGACAATGGTGGTAAAAGTACCCATAGTAAAGTGACTTTTCGGTTCATCTATTAGTTTGTAAGTTGAAGACCCCTGTTAAGGGCTGTATTTCTAAGGCCAAGCACTATCAGTAGCATCTCAAGTCGGATCTCTAATAGGCGGAAAAAGTAGCCACTATCATGATTTCTGCCCCTACATCTTCCGACGCTATCTTTTGTGCTATCTCCAGGTAGTAGTGAGAATAAGAGGCAAAGAGATCATAATAAAAGTTTGCTTCGGTAACTAGTTTTGATCAAATAAACACAGGCATCTTTTCTTTAACACACGCTAATCACATTAAAAAGGCTAATTTAGATGAAAGAATAAACATGTGTACAAGCAATAAATAAATGCTGGTAAATACAGCACCGTTAACCGAGTATACCGGAGAATATGAGAGAGTCTCTGTCGCATAAAGTTGCCTGTCATAACGATATTCATCACAAGCAGCTAAGAAGCCAGCAGTATAGCTTACCTTTGTTGACTATATTGTTGGAATCGCCCTTGAAATTCCTAATAAATTCTGACGGATTCTCGAGCTACAATGAAATAGCATATTTAAGAAAATCACAAGATTTCCGGAAGGCACAATGAAGAACAAGCTTTAAATTTTAAGCAATCAATGATATGAAGACGGATCGGTCACTAGTTAGGGCTTAACGACAACTTTTAGGAAGGGGTGAGAAATATAAACAGCGAGAAGAAACAAACCCATCTTACTAATGTCTGTAAATGGTAGAAGCGAGATAAAAAAAAAATCTTAAAATAATATGCAAGCATGATTGACAATTTTAAAAACCTCTGAGCTACAAGTTTCAAGTTAAGATTTTCGCGGTCTTTCTACCAAGGCAACCCACAAGTTGTATTCAACTTAAAAACAAATAATCTTCGAAAGAATATACAGGGAAATGCCTTGAACTCGTTATAACTCATCGAATAACAAGTTCATAATAATGGATCATAAATATTAAGACCTGCGAAATTCAATCCTCCAACCGAGGCATTTATAAAAGAGTAATGGTTTGTGGATAACTTACATCTGTGATGTGGATATGCAAGTCTGTACGGGTTTATCGATCATAGAAGAACAGTCGACGACAGAGTTTACAGTTATTTTCTGTCCCTCGATGGTCTGTTTGAACTTAATGGTCAACCTTATCAGACCAGTCAGCTTTGAAGTGATGATTAACCTACTTTAACAGTTAACAGCGAGAAAAACATTTCTGCCGTGTCAGAGGCTTATCAACGGTTTTCTGAATTGCTGCCTGAACAAAAATTCACGTGGGCATTCTTACTACAGGCATGCACAGTCGGTGCACAAATAGGCATGGAGTCTCGTGCAACTCAAAGGATGCTGTGTTTGTGTTCACCTCAACAAACGACCGGTAGAATTTCAATGGTTAGAATTCACCAATTGAAGGACTGCAAGTTTTCATTTATTGAAAGCGATCCAGTCGAATCAATGTGATACAAATCAACAATATTGAAAGCCTACCGTACAGGGCGATCTAAATAGCTGTTATTTAGATCACCTTGCTACTGTATCATCACCAACCTACCTCACTCGAGTCTTACGGTAGACACTGGTCATAACAGTTCACGGTTTGTAAGCACTAAAGAGCATTAAATACTACATGGGGCTAGTGAGAACTTCTGTATCCTCCCTCCCTCGTATTTTTCTAACAGTCATTGTAAGAGTGGCTTCAGCCCATGATAACCACCTCCCCTTTCACTTTTAAAGTCGTATGAGTGTATATGGATAAGCTTGGTATGCACATTAAAAGGCACCATGCACTTTTTAATTTATAAACCACGGCGTTAAGTATTTAAAAATTTCGCAAATGGCAAACCTTTTGAAATAAGGGACCTTCAAACAATTAAAATCCACCCGCACATTAACAATCTGCTGCTTCTTTAGCTTATATGCTTTTACTTTCCATAACCTTACAGATGTGGTTCTGAAACATCTGGTCTTTATCACAAATTTATCGATTTCAAGTACGATGCCCAAAGTATTTCATTTGATCCTCTGATTTAACCCAGACCAAGGGCTACTATTACCTTGTGATGCCAATGATCTTTCCACTAACTACCACTGCTAAATACTCAAACCCCCCTATCACGTGTAGTAATCTGCACTCCTTGACCCTCATCGCTTACTTCAGTGAACAATTATAATATTTAAAAAAATCCATGCCTTTTGTTATTCATTGATGGGACCCTTTTACCTTTCTATTAATCTCTGTTCGTTTGGCAACTGAAAAAGCCCCACAATGAAAACGGGGAAGGAAAACGTTCACACTGATAACTTTCCCTTGACACTGTTCATGATAATAATGTCCATACATTTCGTGTTTTCCGAGGAAAATAACATGCCGTACGTAAAAAATTCGAAAATTAAAGTCATTGAAATAAAATTATTAACACTCTACATATCCCTCGCTGAAATGTCTTCACGGAATAAATAGAATTCAAGTGATAATGCTTTTACGAGCAAGATTGAATTGCAGATTTTCTTGGTTACTTGCCCTCTTGCTGCTCAAAACGTAAGGTCAATATACATAGAAGGGGAACCGTAGATACGCTTTCTCCGATTTTTCCGATCGAGTGACATTTCAGCTCTCCGCGCATCTCATGTAGTTCCTCCATAATCCCCAGTTCCTATGTCATGTAGGGGACCGCTTTCTCCTTAGCCTCGAATAGGCATCGTCTAACTAACTAAATCTGTTCCTCTGTGTTACATCTATGCCTTCGATGCTCTCTATGCTTGTGCTCGGTGGATCCCTAAACTCTAGCTCAAGTTTCTCATTTAAACTGTTTTCAATGGAATCTAAGAAAAACATTAAATACAATTTCCGTGCTTTCTCTCTGATGATTTCAACTCTGATTTGCAAATTGTTTAATCATGTCAAATTGCATCTTATGAAAATTTTCACTCAAAATATTATTTTAATGAACCCAATGATTTACGGAAATTATGAGAAGGCCGCATCCCTCTACGAGTTACGGCTTCCTCTCCTTGTTTAAGGAACCAGAATAATACAAAACATGGTGACTATTTCATTTTTTGGACCTTTCTCTTTCAAACACAAGCTATTGGCTGATGTCTACTTTTTTTAAGTGAATATGTTACGTGCTGAGTGCTTTAGGATTCAAGGGCATGTGTGACATTACAATGGCTAGCGATCTTGTCAATCATAAGTCCATTGACACTTCCTTCCATTTTATTTGATATTTCCTAGCCGAGATGAGGTATTAAAAGCCGGGGGGTGTAACGAGACTCTAACCCTATCCAGACCCCGCGAGCCTAGCTGGTCCGCTTCTGAACAGTTTTATTGATATCTCATGAACGAACTGTCCAATCCTTTGCTCAAATTTAGCCAAAAAAACTTTACGAAAAGTTGCTAATGATGACGTTATAATTACCTTCCCACTGACAGTGACCCACAACCGAAACAAAATGGCTAAGTGTAAAATCACTTGGAATAGACGTAGCTTTTATCACAAACAAGATGAAATTCGCGTACAATAAATCCTTGCTTTCAGTTCTATGTTTGTTACCTTTTAAGACTACAAAAGCAAGATCATTCTACGTTATGCTGGTAAAATCTTTTCTAACAATAGATTTTCGAATGATGTTGAGGTACTTAAGTGTCTGTAGCTAATAGATTAATTAACATGCCTGCCATGTTTCATACCTAACTAGCAAATATTCGCAGAATTATTAGCATTAATATGGACGTACTAGCCCTCTTCCCCGTCCTTGCAATTTTAGCCTTGACATTCACTCGGCAGAAAATGTAGCGGCGATCCACATTTTCCCGCTGCTCGACATCGACAGCAGTAGCCATTACACGATAGATTGGCATGGAAATTTTTTGGGTACGTACTCATACGTATTGTTGTATGGTGCAAACACATGGACACTCACTAAAGCTTTGAAGGCAAGATTGAATGGAACTTAGACAAGGATGCTAAGAGTTGTAAAAAATGTTTCACGGAAGAATCGTGTGACAGAACCCCAACTGTATGCATGACTTCCACAAATATGCGATGTCATCAAAGACAGAGGGCGAGGTTCAGCGGATACTTCTGGAGAAGCAAGGAAGAAGCAATTTCAAAACTTCTTCTTCGGAGCCTCTCCATGGGAAACGATCTAGAGGCAGACCATCCCGAATATTCATAGATCAACTTGTCGAAGACACCAACATAACTATAGAGGGCCTTGCGACAGCAATGAATGGTAGAATCATCTAGAAAGATCGTATCAAGATAATCCGACCAAGGTCGATCCGGTAAGATAAGTAATTCACTATGCAGAAAAAGCTGTGCCGATCCGCATTTCCCCAATGGTCCACATCAGCAACAGCAGCCATTACACGATAGATTTTCATGGAAATGCTTTGGGTCTGTACTCATACGAACGTGCCAAAATAGTTATCTTGGATCCAAAGTTAAACGGAGGCAATTATAACCTTTCTTGCTCTCATGGGACCTGTGTCGCAAAAATTCAAATGCAAATAGGTCACTGGGGAATGACTTACCACATGCTTTCAGGTATTATGTATCCAAAAGCTGAGTTAACCAGGGTTCATAAAAAAAATTATTTTGTCATCCACAAGAGAGGATTTGCAATAACTAGTTGTTTGTGAGAAAATAGGATTTCAAATGATAAGTTTGAATAGATACTAGAGAAATGGATCTGTTTGTTTACATACTTTTCTATGTCTCTAGTATCTATTTAAATAAATTCTATGTCTGAAGAGATACTAGTGAAAATGTCACCACTGGGATTCAAAACTGGACCTGGATGACACTTCTTAACTTTTAATGGACGTTGGTCACATATATGGGCCGGTTGGCACCCCTTCAACTGTCAACTCACATAACGCTGACGGGCATAGAGCTGGATGATGACGTCCAGATGTGGAGTTTTGGGAGGTTATGTGGTGACTAGAAAGAAGTGAAATATGTTATTACCGGTTACAATAGCTTAGTTGGTAGAGTAGCACCCTTCGCTTGCGTTGACCTCTGGGTTAGAACCCCGATGGCGTCATTTTCACTTTTTTCTAGTATATCCTCAAACTTCGCCTTTTTATGATATAGTCCCATGATTTGGAAGGCCACGATATACTTCATAAAGACATATAAAGAATTTTCCGTCACTAACCAATGAAAGCATCAACTTCTATATACAATTTATTTTTCATGAACGACTTTTATGAGAAGAAATCTTTACAAGTTAATCAGATCACAAGAAGTTCTATCCGTGATATCTTACTTTAAGATGAATTCCCTGACTATCCGAGTTTTGAAGTTTTGTACGAGCTCTTGTTTACAATCAGTGACAGAAATCAAACTGAGTTTTATTGACTTCAATAACTCACATTCAGCTGTCATTAGCTGACACATAAAATCATGATGTTGATTTCTTCAATCAAAAAAATCTGTTCGGTAAAAAGGCTGAATCTTTCCTAAGCTACCCTCATCCTTTTCAGTCATCTTGTGTTCCTTGATCTCCCCTCCCCACTACGTTTATTCTACCAGAGCCACTCTATACTCCACTTACCTCTTGAATATCTGTCGATCGCAGAATAATTTTCTTGCTAAGTACTGTTTGCAAGACCCTTTTCAACTCTGGCAGCATTATCTCGTCAACGACCTAAAATAAAAAGCATATTAACTCTATGACAAGGTCCCACGATGCAGTGGGAGGCCCAACGATGTTTGGCCTCCTTGTGTACATTTCGACATCGTGCAGAGCCCCTTTGACCGCCTCATTTTCATATGATGCCGTTGACATTTTGCATGATTTCAGTTTTGGAATCAGCATGTCACGTGTTACAGGGAACTGTGATTGGCCTACATGATAATGGAACAGTTCAACAACATGCGCTCATTTGTTAAAGTTAAAAAATTGTTTTTACGTACTAGGAAAAGTAACCTCTTGATGGTAAGTTTCCTAGTGGCTGCCTTACAGAGAAGATTTTATTATTGAGATTCCATCTGCTACATATTCATACCGACGCTGCGACAAACATCTGTACACCCGGAAAATGACGTATCACCTTACAGTTCTAACAAAAAAGAACGCGAAGTTACAACACGTCCCAAAAGTGACACAGTGAATCTCAATTTTATGGACTTTGTTTGCAAAGGTGGCAATGATTTAATCCAAGAGACCATCACTATTAACGATAATGTTAAAGAAAGGCCGAAATGTAACACATTGGGCGACACATCTAAACGATATTTTCTGAGTTGAATGTTAAACATACGATGTGCATATAGCACGTTAGGCTATATATGCACACTGCCAAGTGCCAACAGTTAAAGTTTGACATGTTGGTTTGTGTACCTTAATCAATACTGTTTGCAAACTCTTAAGCAACGCTGTCGTTTAGGCTCAACCGTTAAATAGCGACATATCACCTACAAACCCACGGTTTATCATAATAACATATTCCTCAACCCATAAACTACTGCTTCATAATGTATACCGTGTGGATTTTTTTAATCATGAAAACAAGTAAAGGGAGTTACAATTTTCTGTGACAATTTACTTGCGAATTAATTTGGCCTCATCTCGAATATTGTCTCACGTGCGGACGAACGCGGACTGCGAACATTGTAGACGGCTCTTCGTACCAAAACAAGTATAATTACTTTTATAATTCTGATGGCGGTAAAGGAAATCTAAAGAAAACTAGATAGTTCAAGGTATGAAAGTCCATTATCACCAAAGTACCCAGAGGGCATAGTAAATTTAGGGAGAAGAAGAAAAGGAAAGACAAAGGAAAGACAAAGAAAAACGCAATGTAAAAGAACAAGAGAAAGAAGAAGCAAGGAAGAAGCAAAAAAACAGAGAAATAAGGTGGAAAAGAAACAAACGTAGAAGAAGATGAAGAAGCGGGAAACCAAAAACAGAAGAAGCAGAGGAAAAGGCAAAGATAAAGAAAAGACGAAGGAAAGAAAACAAAAAAGAAAAGAGGGAGAAGGAACAGACGATGAGAAAGAAGCGGTGGAGGAGGCCATATGAGAAGCATTTTTAACTCGTAATAATATGTTTGTACACACTAGAAACAAAAACTCCATTAAATCGATACTGTTTGGATAAAATATTGAACTGTAGATGGAAGTTCGCCTGCCCGTCTTCATTATCGTGACACACTTAGTTCGACTATCCAACGAAAGTATTGCAAACAGGTGACTATCAACCACGCGCGGCTTAAATGAAATATTCAATTATTCTCGTTCTCACCTACTAAGAAATCATCTCCATACGACTAAATTCATATTCAATATTCAAACGTGTTCTTGGTAGCAGTTTCGTTTCCCTCTCTCGGGCTCGGCTGCCTGTTTGGTGATAATCCTTTCAAAATGTCACACCCACTTCGCATTAAAGCTGCTTCTTGTTCACATATTCTTCACAATGAAGATTTTAGAATAGTGAATGACCACAGGCACTTACAAACATCAACTGACGAGTTTGCAATTTCTTCTATTTAGTTCACTATCGTATTAAA
This sequence comes from Carybdea cf. marsupialis auct. non (Linnaeus, 1758), assembly GCA_010016065.2. NCBI lineage: Eukaryota > Metazoa > Cnidaria > Cubozoa > Carybdeida > Carybdeidae > Carybdea > Carybdea cf. marsupialis auct. non (Linnaeus, 1758). Next base: position 9,555 of record JAAAKL020015819.1, read on the forward strand.
TAACTCCTTTCCGAAGATAATCCATAAACCTTGCTCTAAACGTGATACAACACTGACACACAGTTGTTGGTAGCACTAGAATTCTTTACCGCATAATAATAGCATTGGCCTACTGTTTCTTTTCACTTCAGCCTCCTTCCCATCCCTCCTCTCTTTTCTTCCTCAGTCTTAAAATGTTTTTTTTTACTACGCTAGTTTCTTACTCAGAAGTTAAGCTTTCCAAAATTCAGTAGAATCACATCTCTCTGCTTATACTACACCATGTTTGTATGCTTATATATTTAAATGAAGTGCTTACGGCGCTGGCCCGGAAGGAAACCAGGACCTTCCACACGGAAAATGCTGACTAAACAACTGCACGATCCCGAATCAAGTCGATCCCGAACTCTCACCAAATCCCAAATAGTCTCCAATATTCAGTAGAAACGTATTTTGATGCTTGATGATCAAAACATCATGTTTCCATGTATTAAAAAATTAAATATATACATTTTTGAGGTTTCAACATAACTGAAAAGCCCTCGGCAGCCACCGGGCATTTTGCATGTATGACAACTCTGCTTTCATGATCCAACCCCAATTTCTACCTCCGAAAATGGCGATTTAAACCTTTAGACACCCATAGGGTTCACCCCGAGGGGGGCTGGCGTCCAATACAGCATTATACCTGAAGGAGTTCTGCACGAAGTTTCCTTTGGCGATACCTTTTCCGATCATAGTACGACCTTTTTTCACAGAGCCTCTTCAAACAAGGAGTGAAAGCAAACAAATAAAATCCTTCCAAATCTCAGCTACTTGAGAAAGATTTTGGAATCGCCATAGCCGGCCTTAGCAAGTCATCGACTACATTTGGGCGTTTTTCTTCGTTAAAAGTTACAATCACTTGCTACCGATACCATAGTTTTTAAATCACAAAAAGACCATACATACACCTCGTCGGTTTAATATGGCCGATGCCATCCCGTCGGTCGTTTGTATCACCTCCTATTATGGTACTCAATCCCATTCGGGATCGCTTACTAAAATGCATTACAGAAGCTGACCGTTCTCGATGGATGCAAATTAAATCCTTCCAAGACCAACGGCAGAACGAATTACTCTATGGTCATGGAAGTAACATTTGCCTCAAGTATGGGATTAGCTCCTAATCGCCTTAAATTTTAATAGCTTTATTCTATTTTCTAGCGGAAGAACTTCGGCAAAAGAAGGTGATTTTTTATTCACTTGCGGCAGCAAAAATCAGCCTTTCAAGCTTATCCACAGATCAGCTTATCTGTGAGCGGGGATCCGCCTTGCTGCATACCAAGATAACATTGCTGCGATGCATAATGGAATTGGCCACTTGGGGTGCAGTTGATTCCCCAAAGTGAAAGGGATAACGTATATTTGAGAATGGAAGGAATGTAGCATGTAACATGTTCCAACTTATCCTACTTGTTACAATCCGTTCCCATGCTTGCAAACCTTTTACCATCACTCTAGATCGCTTGCTATCCCTAGTATCCAGTAAAAGCCTTAAGAAAGAAAACGTCTGTAACATGATGCAGTGTTACACCGTCAAATACCAAACTATAGAATAACGTTTATGATAGATTCTCCCGTCGATACCGACGTAAGAGTATTCAAATGTTCGATCAGCTGAGTGACCAACTCAATGAATTAGAATGAAAGTGGCAGAGTAGACCGCAGTCACTTGTACCCTTGACGTGTTCTTCAAGCATGTTCAGCGTGACACATGTGTGACAAGGCTGGGCTATCCAAAC
>JAAAKL020015820.1:0-11316 GCA_010016065.2 Carybdea cf. marsupialis auct. non (Linnaeus, 1758)
CAGTACTGGTCAATGATCAGGTCATTCAGTGCCCGTATTTTCAAGATGGCTGAACTCAATAAGTGCTATAAACGTATCTCTTAAAACTTTAGTACATTCGTAACATTCAAATTAATTCAAAGAATGAATAAGAGAATTCGTATAATTATCAAATAGTTAATGTTTTAAGATCGTGAGAAGCCAAAGTGTAATATATCAAAGACGTCATTTCACACGAAACGTATAGTACTCGGCGCTTAGTACGTCAGTGCATTATCCTTAACCAAAGCGCATGAAACAGAGTTTATTCCAGACGAAATATTTGATTTGGTATTTACAAGAATTTATGCTTATCAAGAGTAGGAAATAACAATAAAGTGCTTTATACTTTAACATTCACTCTAGGAACGAGAACTATTTTTTTACTGTATGGAATTTTTAACGTTTTAAAGGATCGGGCATGCTATACAATAATGTAAGGGTTTCCTCAGTACGTTAACGGTAGTCTAGTGAAACTGTATATAAATCGAGTATTTTCCGGTAGAATTCCAGTATTTCCACGTTTCCTGTTATCAGTGGCCACTCTGATTGCAACTATACTTCATCATTTTCATTTTTACGTAAAGGTCATTAAACGGCACTATAATATTAAAAACGGCACTGTAATATTAAAAATACTGAGGGAAGGCCATACAACCTTTCCCGTTATACGTACATTGACATGACTAGTTGTTAGCAATTGTAAAGCGTTCATCTGCCTTTTGCTGCAGCATTTAATTCTATTATTTATTGTGGAGATGGCTAGACATTTTACTAAACAGATGTTAAAACACAAAACAAAGTTAAGTTTTTAGCAATATTTTGAATGTCTCCATAAATTGACTTCACTAACTCAGTTGGTGTAAATCGTATCTCAGAGATCGATTAATCCATTAATATGTTTCTTAAATCTTCAGTGCCGTCGGCTGGTCCAAGGAATGTATTTGCTGTCAACACAAGTTCAACAAGTATCCTTGTCATGTGGGAAGATGTCGATATCATGAGCAAAAATGGAAATATCACATCGTTTTCAGTTCTTTTGGCAACAACTACTTCATTGAACAATTGTAGCGGAGTGAGAGGAAATTATACAAGTAGGGTGTTAGGAGCAACACAAATGAAAGTAGCAATTGATAATCTGGTTCCTTTTACACAGTATATCATCTGTTTAGCTGCATCTACCATGATTGGTTTGGGAGCATACAGTGAAGTTGTGATTTATACAGATGAAGATGGTAATTAAAGTTATTTTTGTTTGCTACGTTGGTGTGCGGTAATATGCAAATGGGAATGGATGTAGGGAATTGATGAAAATTTTTTGTCATCATCTATCAATTTTTACGATTATGTAGATATTGTGGATTTGTGAGGGACAATGAAGAGTGAAAATAAAAACGGCAACATATAAATGATACCTGGGAGCAGTAACAAGAATAAGAAAATCGCCTGTAGTAAGTACAAAAGGGAAGTAAAACGATAGGCCTGATAGGTTGCAAATTGTTGTCTACCTACCAGTACTTTTGTAGTTTCTACAATAATGGTCTATTTCAATTAGAGTAAGTCTTTGCTTGGCTGCTAAATCTGCCTAATTTTTTTGTTGGTTACTTGCAGGCGCTTTTTATTACGATCATAATTTCCAGAAGAGAATATATGAATTGTGTCATGAGCTAGTTACAAGCAAATGCTTGAGGTGGACGGGGTCTATGATCATAGTTTGCCTTTTTTCATCTCTTTCCTTAAATAAATAACTCTAATTTTTGGAAGGGAAACTACATGCACCTGTAAATGATTGTCTTTCTACGAGGTCAGCTTTCCATGTAAGAGATGAACTAAATTATTGTTCAATCAATCCAGCCAATTTACTTTGTAACTGCGTTAACCGCATTACTTGATCAATTTACGGCTACCCCCCTCCAAAATAAATAAATAAATAAAAAAAATATTGAGGTTAAACAAAAACTAGGAAATATTGAAAGGCTGGAATACCTGTTGATCAGTTGTATGCTTCTTTGTTTGCTTCAAAACTATGATTTGAGAATCATCTAATCAATATCAATAGAGCATCGTGTAGAAATATTCGAGGATTTTTTTTCTCTCCACAGTTCCTTCTGCATCCCCATCAAATCTCCGCTTGGTTACATCAACCTCCAGGACTGTCACTATTTCATGGAATGTAATACCTAAGGAAGACCGTAGAGGCATTCTACGTGGACACGTAGTTTATTATCGGCCTATTGGTAAAGATTCGCTGGAATTAAGCTATGTTGATAAATACTCGATAAATTCAACAACGGTTACAGGTTTGAACATCAATACAAATTACAGTATTGCTGTTTCTGCGTTTACTAGCAAAGGAGCTGGAATTAGAAGTCAAGAGATCTGGGGATTAACTAAACTACCAGGTAATGGAGAGCAAACGATTTTGTGTTGTAATGAATATATCTAGTTATATAGGTGGTTATTATGCAGTGTAACAAAATTTATCAAATGAAAAAAATACTAATAGATATAATAATAACATTAATTTCATTGAAGTATACTGTACATATATATATAATCACCTATTGCGATTGTAATCTTAGAGGGTAATGTCATAAATATAGTAAAGAAAATGATAGTCTGCCTAGAACTGGCCCTGGCTAAAGGCTTGGGGTTTATTCCAAGTACCGTAATTCAAACTAACGCATCTTATCGTAAGCTCTTTGTTTGCCATAGAGAAGAGCTACAATTGTATACTTGGTTAAATTTTTGATAATCTTGACAAGAGATTAAGGATTAATTTATTTAAGACATGTATAGATGTTAATGTATACGAAGTAATACATGTGCTGTGCAAAATACCACCTTTTGTTGGAATAGACGACCACCATTGCTTATACGCAAGCAAAGCGCTGACTCTCAGGTGACATTGTCACTTTCTTGGTGTATCTATCTGTATGGTCAGAATCCACATATCCTATATCCTACCGACGTGGACCTGCAAGATTTAAACTTTATCTACTTCTGAACTCCTACATGCAATATTTATAGTCAAATGTCTCCATTTTCATAGTTCATGGCAACTGGACTACATGGACAAGTTGGACATTTTGTAGTCGCAGCTGTGGCAGTGGACAAAGCTCACGGTCAAGGGCATGCACAAATCCAGCGCCAAAGCATGATGGGAAAACATGTGATGGACATTCATTTGAAAAGAGACCTTGTAATGTTGTTCCATGCTCAGGTATTACTAACAACCATCATTACATGAATAGATACCTCAGCGTAAAAGAGAGTACTGTACTGTGAGCTTGCTTTATATCATACATTCATCGTTGATTATGTTTTGCTTTCCTAGGAAATAGGAATAGACGGAGACATGTCCCCATAACAGAGTACCCGATATCATCAATCTGTCTTATCTTCTACCTATGTTTGCAATGACTGATGGCATTAGTTGCAACTTGCTGCAAAATATCAACATCTTTCCCAAACCCCATCTTGACGCTATCATACCTTAATCTGGTGAGGCACATGACATTGCTTGGGTCCAAGGTTTGAATTTATTGAGTAAATCGCAAAACACTTCACCAAACCATTCATTCTAAATTCTTTATATTTCTAAGCATACTTAAGACATTTGGTTTTATACATAATGTCTGTTTTCCCTCGTAGGCTTTTATCTTGGTATTCCTGGTAGCGATTGTCAGAAATCGTGTCAGTCTCTGAAATTGCATTGCTTGCCTTCAATCAAAACAAGCAATCCTGGAAAATTTTTTACTAAGTTGTTCGATGCTGCAAACTTTTCTAGCAACTTAGAAATCCGATGTACATCCCCGAAAAAAAGTGAAAAATGGGAAACTGATTATAATCCAAGTTTTCTGATTAAGGAAAAGCAATGTGTTGGATTTATTGATATTCCGCCGATAGTCTCTTGCAATATTTCTGACTTCAGAGATACAAATATACGACCGGTGTGCAACTGTCGTGACAAAGGTATGTAGTAATTTGTTAATATTACTTTTATCACTGCTACTCGTCTGTCATAAGATACTTCCAGCAAATCCACTATTAAACATTGTTACGGTGAGATGGAGCATGCCTTTTCCCCCAAACGAAAAGAGACAATACTGTAGATTTTCCCTGAACGCATGTTCTCGACTAAACCAAAAAGAAACGGTGGAAGTAGTTTGATAAACTGCTCTTCTACTTTCGCAAGTTGGTAGTTGTGTTCCGTATACGTTACTGAGAAACATGTTTCAATGTCATGTCAAAGTTTGGTAAAAATCCATGGCTTCTCGAAGCGCAAAATATCATACATGTAGGTCTATTCGTGGACTTTATACTAATCGGAACTTAATGTGAGATATAATCTGGCGAAGATACAAAATACGAGGGCTATATGCGTTTTCAACATTATATTTTGGTAGAATCCGTAACAAAATTATTGCAAAAAGTAGGCTCGCGTGCCTTGTGAATCAAGGCAGACAGAACTCGTAGTCATAAAATATCATTCACAAAGGAACCTACTCTTTATACGATGACCAAAACTTGACTCGTCTTTTACTGTAAATTGTATAAAAAGTAGGCATGAAAATATCCTAATAAAGAAGTAATGAAAATCATGTTAAGTTGCTAACGGCTCCGTTCGAAGGCCTATGGAATTTAAAGCCTTCGATGAAATATGTGGTAACATGTGCACCTGTACAAGATTTACCATTCCCGATATCCTTATATGAAACGTCTGTCGACAAGCAAGAGCAAGGTAAACTATCTTGTACCTACTTAATAATTGTTTTATTCACAAAAATGCGTGCAATGATCAAATAGTCCCTTCCGGTTCAGAATTCATCGGCAAGTCCTTATGATTCATGGTCAACGTGTCGACATCATAGATATCTCTGCTCATGAATTATTTGTGTACCATATTGTGTCCCTGAGCTTTAATTTCAGATTTGCGTCTGTTTTCTAGAATTAATTCCCGAATCGGAACTGCTAAGATCTTCGAAAGACTGAGTACAAGAGCCTGATCGTGATTTCCTCAAATGTAGTTTTACGTGACGGACACTAGAGAAGCAAGTAAATTCTGCTCCCAAAGTTTCTCGTCCAGTGATTGTCTAATTGATGTTGCCTGATTGACAGGCTGGAACGTTTGACCGCTAGTGAATTCCTTTCAATAACGTATTTTATTTATTTATTTGAAGCTGAACCTTTTTAGTTACTACTCCTCAAAACCTCGCTCAAATATATGAAGAAAATGAACATAAAAGTCGATCATAATTACTAGGATTAAACATTAATTGCAGATGTCTTCGAAAATCAGAGGTTACTCTAGGACATATAGGCCGGAAAGCTGCTAAAAGTATGACAACTGGCAAAGAATACATACAGTCGTTGGCATGTTAAAAAAATGCAGAGTCAATATCTTATTGAAATCTTCTTGAGTTTTTCCACAAAATTCGTCTGTCTATAAAAATGACGATCCAATACCTGGATTGCTATTCCTTGCAACGTGCGGTGCCAAGGATTAAAATGAGTTGATACAGGGCCTCTAAACTGTGATGGTTTTAGAAAGCTGCAAGCTAGGGCTGTCAAAAGTGTCAGGCCAAAAGCTTAAACCCATATATTTTCCTTTGTATTTAAAGGAATCTTTGCTTTTGTACCACCACCGACGTAATCAATTATATTTTGTAAAAGCTATTTTCATTCCGTAAAGAATTAGCAGTCTTATAAATGCAAAGATGGTCAGACTGGCATTTACATCTAGACTGTCCAAGTGACACATTAAAACTACCAACCTAATGTCAAAGAAAACAAGCAATATCGTTTACGAGAAATCACTTAAAGTTGACTGAAAGATATTCACTTCAGTACTTTCCTTATAGTTTATATTATACAGACACGGATTATTAGTTTTAATAGAGATTTCTAAACATTAGTAAGTGACAGTAAGGGTTTAAACTTTGTTTCTGTAATCATGCTCTAGACATTAGACATAAACAAAGAACTATCAACAGCTATGGTGAAAGAGTGAAGTAAGTGTTTTACGTCAAACATTTTTAACAGGGTTTGTCCGAAAATTAATGTCCGGTCAACAACTTTCTTCTCTTAGCTGCAATGGGTTTTACAAACTGGCTTGAGTGGAGTGCATGTAGCAAATCATGTGGTGGTGGAACGAAGCAGAGGTCCCGAACATGCATGCGTGGATACGTCTGTGCAGGAAAGTCAGCGGACCAACGAATGTGCAACATTCATAACTGTCCAGGTAGATACATCATATAACGGATTGTTGCACTGTTGAATGTTTTAGTCGTTACAGATCGGACACTTCAAGGCCACAAATGATTGACTGTTTCAGAATTCGTCATGTTATGTTCGTAAAATGTTTTGCAGAATCCAAAAAATTACTGAAAAAGAAGAGAGCAGATAACAGAATGGCTTTAGATTAGTAACACAAAATCCATGATATCATGTTGTAAAACTGTGCGAATTTCTTTCACGTTTAACCAAATTAAGTGGTACTAACGAGAAATGTTGACTTTTCTTGCTATTAGCTGTATCTTACGCTGAAAAGTTATCTTTCTTGGTTTATTGTGCGTGATCTAAGAACTTTAGGGAGTACACAACTAACTTCAGTTTAACTCTCAAGAACTGTGCTTCTCAAGATTCGAGAAAGAGAAATTCTCTGTAGTGTAGAGTGCTTTGTTTTGATGATCAACTGATGTAGGGACTCATTAGAAGAGAAATATCCTATCTTAGTTACTCTCTACGTTACTCGAAGCTTTGAAACTGATTTTTTTTGTCAGTTCAAGTGTATCACAGTGACATTTATGTAGAGAGGGACGCCAGCGACAGGTGACCAAGGCAAAGAGGCCCAAAGAAACATGAGCTTATTTTATAATAGGGGGTTTGCCGTTAAAAACGTGGTCAGCCCCCCTCTGTTCTCTTCCATATTGAAGGGCGTAATTTGTTGTAGGTTATAGTAAATTGTACACATATTATACCTTCAAAATCACGAGAGGAAGAATTTTGTAGAAATTCCTTACACAATGTGCGAAACCTGAGGACCACCTTACTTTCTCCAATGTGCGTACATATTTGAAAGTAGCAACGCCCAAACAAGTGATGCTTTACCTTGTTATGTTTGAGACTTTGCAGCATCCAACACTTAAACACAGTGTTAAAGATAAATAAAATGAAGTTTTTCTTAACTTGACAAGTACTTCTTGAGATTCTAAAGTATGTAATATATTGCAAACTAAAATTTACTGACTAGCATGATATTATTATTTTCGATGTCACTTGTCAATACATAGGGTGTTATGGAGCATGGAATCCTTGGGAAAGAAGGAGTGTTAAAACCTAGATAAATGAGGGGAAAGAAAATACTATTAGATGACAGTATACATGTTATTAATTTTATAAGCCCTTTATTCAATTAAACCCTTTCTTCCATCAAGAAACAGCTCCAAATGCAATTTTTATCTACTGCACCGCTGGGACTTAATCAAATACTTACCGCAATCAAAAAATACAGCAGAGTGCTTTGTACAGAGTTCTTTGGCACACTCAGGGAGGGGGGGGCATTGATGTTTTAGCATCAGTAAAAGCTCTAAGAGCATGCTATATATGGTACATGGAGCATAGTTTAAAATGAATCACCATTGTTCGTAAGGGTGTGTAATCGAGGTAAGTATGGTGCCGTATTTAAAGCAAGTATATTTATGATATGAGATTCAATCAAAAAGAAGCAGTAGCAGTCCCTTGTTTAGAAATATTTGTGGAAAGGGACAAAAAACTACATTTAATTGTAACAAAAATGCCTACGCCTACCGGCAGGTTGTAAAAATAGATTAAAAATCCAGCCAGGAAAGAAAAACAAAAGCTGTTCAAGATATAAGAGTCTTACCCTTCTGCATCATTACTATTGTTGAACTGGTGCTCACGGGGGCTTAAGTTTCAGTGAGGCTGAAATGGTAGGAACGTAGTGTAAGGGAGGCTATAAATGAGTATATACGACATGCCATTGCCACTGTAGAGATGTTCTTGCTTACTTATTGATGAAGGATTGGAGACTGTGGATTGACAAGGCTTAAAACCTTTGCAATCATAGTCTTCAAATATGATGATAATGATGTTGTAAGCCGCAAACTTGTCTTCCTCAATAGCTTCTTCTACTTATTTTCCGGGCTTTAACTCTGTAGCTGTCATGCAGTTCAAAGAAAGCACTATAAGATAGCATAATATCAATTGTCACGGGATTGTATGCATCAAAAATATCTACATCCAACCATTTGATTAAATTGTTTAGACTGTTTAACAGGTCTTGTATTGATGAGATTTCTCTCTCTCTCTCTCTTTCAATGAAGTTAATGGCGACTGGAGTAAATGGGGACCATGGAGTGAATGTTCGGTCCCCTGTGGGATGGGTCGCATAACTCGTTCTCGTACATGTACTAATCCAGCACCTAAGTATGGTGGCAAACCATGTTTTGGAACTGCCGAGGATACATTGCTAGGATGCAATGCTTATCCTTGCCCAGGTAACAAATATAACGAGACCCTCTGATACTTCTTTTATCTTAATTCTTAAAAAGCATTAAGCTGATGTAGTTTTAATGTTGATTTGTGATTAAAATCATAAATCGGGAAGATACTACCATGTGACACTCTGTAAAAGAACTGATATTAGAAAAATAGATAATAGATACAAAATAGCACTAGGAATAAAAATATTGTAAATAACAAACGTGAAGGAGAAGATTCTAATAACAGACCTTTCATATACAGTAGAGATAAAAGAAAAACAATTTTCTTGCTGTCCAACTCTATCTGTTGTAAAAAAATCAGTGGTTAGAATATCAAGCTTATATTAACCTTAATATAGTTGAGCACCACAATACATTTAAAATATAGTAAAGTACCATGCCTGATCCTATAAGCAGTTTATAGAATTTTTGCACCTAATACTGGTTCATTTAAAGTGACTTGTCTGTAAATATGATGTACTGTTACTGGATGTCCGTTTGTATGCGGTACTTACAAAGTACTATATTACCAATTTAGTAAAGTTTTCGAATTTTTCTGATTGACTTTAAAAGACGTTCTAAAGCTATAATAAGTAAGCTGTGTAATACCAAGAAAGATGTAGAAAAGCCAGTGTAATTAATACACTTTGACATGTAGCACTTGATATATTTGACAATAAATGATGTCTCATCAGAGCTCTTACGTGAAAAGTTAAAATTATAGAAGAGTAAAGCATTTAACTTTAGACCAAAGCAGAACTGCTCCTACTTTCCTCAAGAAAGCATGCTATATTCAAAATTTTGTTCTGCTATCATAAAACTATCTGTGACAGATTTAAACATGTTGTCTAATTCTTAGTTACTATACCATTTATATAAATGCAGATAAATAATTGACCAGTACCTGTTAACTGACACCATAAGGTTCTTTTTCTTTTAAGTTCATGGGAAATGGGGTGAATGGGGGCCTTGGGGATTCTGCACAAGGCCATGTGATGGAGGATTAAGAAAACGTTTCCACAGCTGCGACAAACCATCGCCACAATATGGAGGACGTAACTGCCCTGGTAGCGATGTTAATGGTCAGGTTTGCAACGAGAGACCTTGCATCAGTACGTAAAATTGAAAAAATTACACTTTACATAAGCTACTAAGCAGTGGTACTAAGTAGTGGTGAAAATGAAAAATGAAATTTTGCCTCTGTTTCGTAGTTTGAGGCTCTACATTCTTTTATTGACCAGTCTTGCAACGGCATCAATACTTATATATAATATATTTATATTTATATAGTATCATATAAGTATTTATGCTGGTATGCTACAAGATTTTAGTGTAATATAATTTATTTTATATGTCTTAGTTATATATATGTATTTACAAACATATTGATTTCAATATTTATTCTCTCTATATCAATAAAAGCTGATCGTCATCGTAACTATTACTATCAATGGAAAAAGACATTTACATCTCTGGCTATCAGCATCACGTTTGCTGCAAACAGCTTCGTCAATAAATGAATGATATCTTTTTTCTACAAGATGTTTATCGCATTTCTATGCATAAAGAAATAACTTTAGTATCATAGTAGTTACAGCTAAGAGTTCCTCATTTTTTTCCAAGGATCATTTATCTCTAATATATCTAGGAATTTATATGAAGCAAAAATAGATCAAGGTAATACGTTTTAAGTCGCAAAAGTTAAAGAAGCAACAGTCGATATTTTAGAAGATGTAGAAGTAGAATCGTTGCGAATAGAAGATTTGAAATGGCAAGATTCAAGACATATCTCGAGAAAATCAAATACATTGTAGACTGGAAAGCAGTAGTAGAAGCTGTTTTGTTGATGCTGTTGTCTGTAATACGTTTAATATACATCTATGTCGTTGCGAAATATATTGTAAACAGAATTTTTACAGAGAAAGGCAGTTTACCCATGATCAAGCTGTTGCAAGAAATGAGCTGCATGGCTTAGGTATGCCTATTTTAATTTACTTATCACTTGGCAAACACTAACAATATGCCTTTCTATTTTCTAAGGAGTTGCAGTTCATTTCCTGGGAGCATTGCTAAATGAAACATGGAACTTTCAATATGTGTATTTAGACAGAGAACCTGGCATGTCACTAGCAAAGGAAGTAGTGGCAGAGGTAAGTTAAAAACATTTTCCACTCTCCACAGACTCCACATCTCATTTCTTCTTACTGTAACAATTCGTTAGTTCAGTACCAAGGAAGAATAATGATTATCTTGCCTCGGGGACTTGTTCATATTACTTATGTTACATCTTGACAGCTAGCAATGAAAAAACTTGACAGTCTTAAAATATACCTGCATTAAATAGTAACGGTTTACAGGCAATGGGTTCCCTCTGAAATTTAGTGTCAATTGATGTACTTATTATCCATAGAAGGACTTACTTCGCTTTGTTGTCGAAAAGCCTTTACCTGTTTCTCTCTTCCGTCTTTTCGTTCTTAAAGGATAAATTGTATCTACAATGGAATGAGTTTGTGTCCGTTAGTTGTTAGCTGCATTACAGTAGGTGTTAACTACATACAGTTTTCATTATGGCATAGTGAAGATGTAGGTGCTGTTTACGCATTTGCATTACTAAAACATGCATCTATGATTAAACATAATGCAAAATAATATTAAAACTGCACGAAACAGCGAAGACATTTTAGTATTGAAAAGCTTTTTTCGTCTGACACTCTTCGGAGTACAAAATCGTCAGAATTGAGATTGAGAAAAAATCAATAAAACTTATAACAAGGCAACGAGAGTGAAATTC
>JAAAKL020015821.1:0-11315 GCA_010016065.2 Carybdea cf. marsupialis auct. non (Linnaeus, 1758)
TAGCAAACACTTATATCGGCTGCAATAACTCCAAAGGAATTGTGTGATAGTTTCTTTGCTAGTTTTGATAGATGTCGTTGTCTTTTATCCAATCAGAAGTTTCCTCTCTCTTATACCCTTTGACTAGTTATCAAGAATGAAGGAGACATCCTCATTCAAACGCAACTTTAAAAAGACCTACAGGACTATTAATACCCTTTAGACCTAGCAAATTAGGACTATTACACTTAACACGAAAATTAGACCTAGCAAACTAGAATTATTAACATGTAAATCTCGTAAATAATTATATTGGCTGCAGCAATTGGAGTTATTTGATGCACAATTTTACCGATTTTGATAGATGTCGTTGTTTCTTATTCAATCAGAAGCAAACTCGAGTTTCCTCTTTCTTATACTCTTTGACCCATCTCATTTAAGACAAATGAAGGAGACAAACCTCTTCAAATACCACTTTACAGAGAGCTAAAGGACAATAAACAGACTTCAGAGCCTTTAGCCCAAGAGCAATTTCAGGACTCTTAGGAGTTAAAAATAAACTATTTTAGGATAAAATAAAAACTCAATATAGACTTTAGTTCTGAGAACAAAGATGCAAAAACTAACTTATTCAAAATAATAGCAGATTGTATCGGTGAGCACTGGATATTGAAAAATCGTATTGGGATAGATACAGCTTTAAGTTTGTTGCCAAAATTCAAGATTCAATTTCAAGTAGGAATTATTATTATATTGGCATATCAACTTTTGATGAAATTATGCGTATAACCCACTTGTCCCACTATCACAAGTGTACCTTACCCTAATGCTTTTTGGGATGTTTCATAATCTATCTACTGGTCAGTACATTCTCATTTAAAGCTTTACAGCAGATCAGCTGGCCAATTGTCTAAATACCTCTATAACACGTTGTTTATAGCACAAATTACCGCATACAAATTCTTCTTCTTAGGTGTCACCCAGTCAAGCCTCGTTCCCATATAGAGCAGACCGTACAATACTTGTCAAAACATAGAGAACTTCGATGGCTGATGAATCAAAACCGTTTGTTTTGTACAATCATTGCCTATCGCCGATTAGAGAAGCTAAATGAAAATTTTACCGGCAACCATTTAACTACTTCAATGGCAACTTAAACGACACTCAAAGTGAGACTTTGAGTTAACCAGGGTCACGTGACAACACAGCAGATGCAGGATTGACGATTTTCAGAGGCATGATCTTACCTGAATACTACGTCGGCAACCACCGCTGACATTCGGCGATTTTCCCCAATCAGACTCATGATCTATGGGAACCAAGCTTGAAGCGAAGTGGGGTGGTAAGAAGATGAATTTATGGTACCATCCGATGACTGTAAAAGTCTGATTAAACGTATTCAACTTCAAATCTGTCCATCGAATTTAAATTTTGCACAATTTGCTTAAATCAGTTGATGGCATTATCTGTTCGGGCCTAATTACTATTACAAAAAAAAATTGTTAAACTTTTTAGCTAGGTTGACAGCAATTTTTACGACAACACTTTCTGGATAATTCACTATTTTAAGTAAAACGTTTCGACTCAAATTGTACTTCCTATGGTAGGCCTCATGCTAACTCACTCTTGAAACGTAGAAAAGTCCCAAACTTTCGACTCTGGTTCAAGTAAAAACAGAAAATTATTACATCCATTAAACTGTAACAATGACAAATTACCTTGAACTTTTATCGGAAGTAACAAAGCAAACCAGATGCTATGATCTCTTGATGCCCCCAATTTGTAACAAATGACCTCACTTTAATTGGATTTAAACACTAGACAAAGCTAATTGGTTTTTTAGCCTCATTCTCTACCAACAGATGAAAGCTTCAAGGTGGAAGCTGATTAATAACAGGGTTGGGTTCTACTATTTTATAATACGTTGATTTAGCAGGGGGTGTTGAACTCTGACGTATGGATATGTAAAAATCCATCCACCATTTCAAGCAGTTCTGCGAACCACTGCTTCTGGCCAACCAGCAGGTGACACATTGTAGAAACCCTTGCCATACAATGCATATGACTCCTCAGCGCTCGCAATCTGTCGAGAAGACACCTCGAAAGACAAATAGCCAGATGAAGTTAGATTTAAACCCAACCCCTCGGGGTGACTAGATTGCTACTCTACCAAACGGGCTACCCATTAATGAGTGAATATAACTGACAGAGGGGTTGAGTTCTACTCTTTACCACTATGTTGACTTAGAAGTTATGTCGAACTCTGATTTATGCATCTGTAGAAATCCATCCAAAATTGCATCCAATTTAAATTCTCAAAACAAATGTTTCAGGGTGAGATCCATTGTTGACGAATTGCGAGCACCAACAGATGGCAAAAACTTTATGGCGAGTGGCGCTACAAGATGCTTCTTTAAATATTTAGTCAGTGGCTCCAGCCAATACACTACAAGATTGACATACCTGACAAAGCGTTATCTGTGGTTTCCAGTCCTCTTCTAATATTGATAACGAAACTGTTCCCGTTGGATAGACGTTCGGGTGTATTATTGGAGGCTGGAACTGACCTGCACAAGACAACAAGTGCAAGACTCCTAAATTTCAAACTGTAAAATCTATCCCCAAAAAATAAATCAAATTGTTCGACCTCAGTCGAGGGGCGCCACTCCTCTTTCTTGTGTTTACACAATTTGATCCCAGTATAAAATGGTTCCCATTTGCCGACCCCGGAAGGATGAACCGCTGATTTGGCGACCAGCTTGATGGCTCAGTTTACCAATTGATGAAACAGACACATTTTCAACTCAACCTGAGTGGGATTTGAACCTAGAACCTTCTGGACTCAAAGCTGCAGACGGAACCACTAAGCCATCGCGCTGTAAATTTATAGAAAATTGGCCAATGCTACTAAAGAAGGCTAGCTTGACTAGCCGCAAAATAAGTTTATTTGTATAAACTGTAAGTGTTTCCTTGCTGTTTAAGTCTGATTTTTTATTTGTATCAATTAAATTTTAACGTCAGTCTTCATACCTCTTGACCCAGTATATTTGGGTCCATTTCCGTCTTTTATTCATTAATGCTTCTACATCTTGTTAATAGATACCTCATAAATCAAGGCATCCAGAACTTGTTAATAAAGCAATATGGGCAATGGAAAGAGCAGAAAAAGTTTCTCAGCTAAATCTGGCTTTGGAAGCTGAAAACGGGTGGTGATAACTAGCTAGGGTACAGTTTATAACTATTTTAGTCACATCTCCATAATTAAAGTAGCTATCACTAATCTATACTTATGAGGCTAATTGGTCACGCTCATTGTCACGGTCCTTTCAGGCTAGCAATGTGAGCCTCGATCTGGACTCAGCCTCGCAAAACTACGTTATCAAAAGCTTCCAAAATAGGGCTAAGTAAGTTCTGAAGCTTGGCTAATACTAGACCACTGGTCGACTTTCCATAAACACCACGTCTCTTTTCGTTTGTGTCTGAAATCAGCCCTTATTATGGTGTGTAGCCTCCATTTCAAACGACTTGAAACCGAGTATGCTTCTAACTTGATTGTACCATATTGGACAAAGTATTCTGTCCTCCCTCGATCTTTGAACTCCAGTGAAAATCGTTAAATAGTTAAAAAAATAGATAACTTTAAAGAAGGAAATGACTTTGAAAATTAAAACATGTTAAACATTCTTTGGATGGCTATCACAAATGCTATAGACATGCTATGTGGACAATGACAAAACAACAGTGGCGGCCGGGGTACAGGGCATATGGCATGGGGCACTACTCTCTAAATAATTTTCTTTGGTTTATAACACAACTGCAATCTTTTAGACCAAACAAAGAGCATCAGTATAAGATGAATGTGGATCTACTAGTCTGTGATCGAGCCCATGATCTGCCTTCAGCCAACTGTCATCAAGGAGAGAAGATTAGGAATCATCAGTTTTCTACACAAGTCCAAATATTGATGAATAATGTTCTATTTGTCTACTATCATCTCAAATTGAATTATTTCAAATCCTCTCTTCTTGATAAGATTTGGCAACTTTAAGTGGGAGATTGATATACCTGGTAGCAGTCCTCCAGGGAAACTAAGGGAGATGAGGAAGCCAAAAGTTTAAATTCTGTGGCATTACATTTCTGTTGATTGTTAGGGGAGCTCATATAGATTGAATATTAAATTTTTACGAGCCACTAATAGATTTATTTAAGGCAATTGTCATGTGCCCCTCTGCAGCAGTTATACAACATTGCTCAAATACTTAATTACTATACACATCTAATGTCAATCCTTCCCTACTTGGGGTTGGACATTTTATGTTGTTGCATAATCCCCTCCTCCATGTATTCCTGTCCATTAGGTATGCTTCACACAACCACCAAAATTTATTGTCAACCTGATAATCTTATCAATTTGTGAGGAGAGGGACATGGTCCCAAAGAAGTCCCCCTAAATGCCCTACAGCTCCTTGTGTATGAAACTACAGTCAACACTTCCATAATGGGTTTTACACAACTAGAAAACTATTGGGCATTGCACTACACGTTTTCAATTGTCTTGTTCAACCTCTCTAACTTGAAATTATCACTTTTGGGCTATATGTCACCTACTTCAAAGGCTAAGATAAAGCACCCCACGATCAGTGCATTGACTTCAAGAATCCACACGCTGATGCTACAGTCAATTAAGTGTGATGCTGCTTGGGTCCAAATTACTACGATCAACTGGCATACATATATATATTAGGTAAGGTAGGATTTGGGTGAGGTAATTACCAAAAGTGAGAACCATACTCAGTAACTTATTTCAGGGGAGGAGGGAGGCAGATAAATCTTTAAAGTCCAGAGGGGTGTGGGGTGTATTAGGGGTGTTCCCCAAGAAAATTGAATATTCCACTGCTGAGAACCCATGATTCAGCTATTTTATGACAGTCATCACATGCTGTTATACACAATTGAGCAATCTAATTTCTTCATTACATGTGAATAGTGGCCATGGCACAATGGCCTCCCACTAAATACTATCACAGCCCCATTAATAACACTTGCAATACTTCAATAATAAAAGCCGCTTTCATAATACATGTAGATACCATAACATTATCTGCAAAATATAACACAATTTAAAAGTTGACATATGATACAGAATTGAAAATTGCGTAGAGTAATAGAATCATATTTGCTTAACATTTTTGTCAAAATAATGGCCACAGCCAGCCACTGGCACAAAATGAAAGACCCCAAGGGAGAGGGGCACATCAAGAGTGGGGAGCATGTAGCATCACTTTACAGTGGTAGGGGAAAGTGCCTCCTCTTCCAGAAAAACTGAAACATTCTACTGCTGAAGACACCTGTTTATGCAATTTTCTGCAAGCTATCACACCATACCATCAACAAGTTATATTTGTTTGAAAGTTAGGTGATATCGTTTTTCATAATCATGCAGCAGAGGTACATAACAAAAAGTATTTATGGTATTATTTTGCAGGAGTAAAACAAGAGATAAAACAACAATAAAAATGATCTTTGTGGCCTACATAACTTCTACATATATGTTATATTGTACTAACTTACATTTTGGTGGGTTGTATGGATAATCTGAAGGGAAAATAACTTTGATGTAAAACATGCCTCCTTCCCAGTCTGTCTGTAAATTGAAAAAGTGGCATATGAAAGTTTAATAATAGCTAAAGAAAAACATAAAACATTTAACATACCCTGTTAATCAAACCTATACTTGCATTAGATTTACATAACATCTGCAACAATGATTTCCAATTTATCATCAAAGAACCATAGATATTTCTTAATATAAGTCCATGCTTCCATTGGTTGGACAAGTTATTTGTTCGCTAACCAATTCTGTGCTTTTCTCACACTAAAAGATTAAATTGGAAAGGCATTTTGGCCTGGATAGGCCTAGATGTTGGCATCTAGATCTTCAGTGGAGCATTTTGTAAAGCAGATGACACATTTCTACATTTTTCAAAGTACTGCTCATAATTCAGTAAATATTTTCCATACATGAAGCAATAAAATAGGACAGTAAGTAGAAATCTCTTCTTAGGTGACACGAAATTGATAGAAAAAGGGGCACTAAATAAGTGTTGTTACTAATAATATCACAGAGGCTGTTCAATTTTAAAAGGCATTTTGGTGAAATGGTGAAAATTGTTTTTCATCAGACACAATCTGACCACCAATTAAGAGTTCTAGTGGCCTTACAAATAAATGGACTTCAGATTGAACTTGGAGAGAATTTGTTTGGTATATTGTTCTTTAAAGTAGTGTTTCCATCCATGACTAAAATTTAGTAGCTGATTAGTGTGAGATGGTTGAGTTACGCTTGTTGAACGGAAGTTGCCAACGTACTCTTAACCTCTCACGAAGAGAACTAGGCGTATGTCAAAACAGTTATTTTGTATAATTTCGTAATCAGTACAACATTATTTTCCATGATAAGTCTTTAACTTTAATCGTCACCGGTTTTGCAAGATCCTACTGCATTTGTTTTCATACTGTGCACAATCGCCGTTAGTACAATAGCGTATGACGTAAATTGTAAACAAATGTACCGATATTTGCCTCGTCATTTGTAACCATGCTTAGATCACGTTGTATTCAATGTAAAATAAGTATCCTTTCACCTATCTTCCTGTGTAATTGTACATTCCCTAAATATTTTAGTATGGCATATATACCGTAGTCCTCGACTGGTTTGATCAGTTGTGATCGGCTGAATACAACATCATCGCCGGATCTACTGCACGTGTTGGAATTCGTTCGTAGAGTTCAGCTGATATCGCCTAGTTGTGTCATCGGATACTGAGATCATTTTTTTTATTCAATACAATATACACTGGAACGGTACTAAACGCTAATCGCAACTCGTATCATGCCTTCCTGTCACACCTTGCTGCACCGCCGCCCTTACATTAGCATTTGCATTTATGTAAATTTGAGAAAATGGATACTTTCTCTTGCTTTCTCTTACTTGACTTATGAAGCTTAGGTCTGAGAAGATGTCATAAAATATCATTTCAGACAACATCATAAGCAGTCATCTTGAAGTTGGTTTGTATTCTATACAGGTAAAGATCTCTTTTATCAGTACCCATGGAGTGGTTCCATGTTGATTGAGGTCTACCCCTTCTTTGCCTGCCCTCAACATCTAGGTCTCTACACATCTCTAACAAGCTTTTTGCCAAAACATAGTAAATGTCCAGTTAAGAAGGAACTTTCAACTTGGAAATATCACACAAAAGAGAGAAATGAGTCAGAAATCTACATTTTTGCTGGGTGTCATTGTTAATGGCTGCTCAGGGCAATAAGGGAACAAAACTTAGTGTAAGGGCAGTGATGTCCAAGGCGTGATAGCAAGCCACAATACAAGTTGTAGTTAGCTGTCGGTATCATTTGTGGAGCAACTTTATTAAACAAAAGGGATCACAGTATACCAATGGCAATGACTACATTATAGTCAAGCTGAACTCTACAAACAAATTCCAACAACTAGAAGATCTGGTAATGATGCTGTCTTTGACTGATAGGTGTTACCTCAGTCACACAACTGATTATGCCAGAGAAAGACTGCTGTGTATATGCAATACAGGGAATGCTGTGACATGTTGGATTAGCCAACAAGGTAACTTGATGGTACCTAAATTAGGGTGTAATAACTATTGTATTGTGGGAAGTTAATTATACTTATAGCAAGAGAGTGCAAGTACATAGGTGACCTCAGTGTAACAAGAGTTACTCAACCACCTCAAACCTGCATTTCACAAGGTGCAAAATAGCTGAATTATCCACAACTATAGTAAAAGTTCTCTTACCTTGGGCCTTCCTGGGATAGCTAGGATACAAAGATATATACTGTTTAATCAGATACTTTATTTTACAAAAGAAAAAAATCAAGAAATGTTAAATGCTAGAGTCAAAATACATATAAAATGTAAATATATACATGTGTATATATAGAGAGAGATATTAAAAGATGAAAGATGAAAACTTGCTACTCGGATTTTCATGTATTCACAACCCTCAAGCATATTTACACATCACAATACACTACACATGTCTAACTTACACCAACAAAGTAACCAACAATGAAATGATTTACATGATGGCATTTTGACTCTAACCCTAATCTTTTGTTTAAAAGTGATTCTTTGTCAGCTTTAAGAGGCCACCTGGATAAGGCTATTCTTATTTGTGAATCTTTCATTGTATACTGTATCAATGCCTCATGTCTTTAAGTCCCACATGTGTTTTCACAGTTCTGGTCTTGGTTTTGAGGGGTAAGCTGTTGAAGGATATTGTGTGGTTTCAGCACCTGTCTTTACATGTACCCCTGCAATGCCTATGTAGTGCTTATTCCTGTCATTATTGTTTGTGTATACTGTTGCTTGGTATACAACTACTTTGGTTAGACATTTTTCCTCAAGGGGACAGTTATCCCTAACCATGCAGTTGCATTGACATGTCTGTAGGGGTTTATCTGTTTGTCTGTTCTTTAGTAGCTGCAGTAGTAACATTACAGTATTATCAACAGACACAATGTGTCAATATTAGCAAAAAACTGCATTGCTGTACCTGAGGTAACACTGAGGTAATCTAAATGGGAATAGAAAAAGGATATTTCCTAAGACTCAATACAGAATTTATCATAACCAACATTATCATTTTGGACTATTTGGAGAGGCCTGAATAAGTACTCAATCAGAGGGTGTGGCCTGGCTGCCCAGTTTTGGCCATATATTTTTTTCCATGCCTAACAGTTTTGGGGGTCAGTATATTCCATGGTCCTGTTTAATGGATATTGCTTCAAGGAGCTCAACATTGTAACATTTCAAAGTGATATTCTTAATGAAATGTGGCTCATGTGTTTTGCTGACAATTTTACTGAAGAATTAGCAATTCTGTTATGTATGGCTATGGCTAACTGATCATAAAATGGATTCACCACCCTAATCCAAGCCATGACCAATTTTGCCATCCTCTTATTTTCTACTTTGTAAAACTTCTACAGCCACAGAACTTTTAAGACAGGTTATATTTCCTTTTTCCAAAAAGTGTAACCTACAAGGACTATCAGTGTAGCATAGCAAGCCACTGGAAAGGGTCATTAAAAGGTTTACTAAATGAGATCATGCCATTTCATGTACACCAGTTCCTACAAGAAAG
Organism: Carybdea cf. marsupialis auct. non (Linnaeus, 1758); assembly: GCA_010016065.2. Lineage (NCBI taxonomy): Eukaryota > Metazoa > Cnidaria > Cubozoa > Carybdeida > Carybdeidae > Carybdea > Carybdea cf. marsupialis auct. non (Linnaeus, 1758). The sequence continues at coordinate 9,163 of JAAAKL020015821.1, forward strand.
CCTTTGTGATCCAGATTTCGTCACTTTTTCATGATTTTAGTACCAAACAGTTCTTACGTGAATTTGTGTTTATATGCATTTCCTAGGAAGAATGAATCAGAAACCAACCACATTAAAAACTGAAATATTGTCATGAACTGGTTTTGGAGCTTCTGGTTGGTATATTATTTCATTGCAAATGCAGCAAATTATAAGAAAACACATTTATCAACAAGAGATCTACCTGCCATCCTCACATGGAAGAATTGCCAAAACTCCTTAAACTTGTTATGCATTTCAAGGAAAATGGTAGAAAACAAGTCCATGACCTAGTTGGGGGGCAAGATTAGAGGGATAAAGATCCAAATATCTATGATTCTCTATAAACAGTGATATCCAGGCCCTTGGTCTTTCTAACATCCAAAATATCACATCTGGAGTTCAGCTAAATTACACATTAAACACACATTATATACTTTTAAGGTAAATCAGATTTATCAAAACAATAGTGATTATGGTAAACCCACCACAGTCCCAATGTTTCCAATTTGTGCCTCCATCATCCCTTGTGACTGGTTTTGCAATGAAATCCTACGGCAAAGAAAAAATTGATTGTAAGATACAATTTATATTCATGAGTTCTTACACTTGGGGGTGCAGGGGATGGATCAATTTGCCTGAGAGATAAGATAGGGTGTGTTTCATAACTACCTTTAACCCTACACTCTATAATTCAATTTATAGAAATTCATTTAATAAATTGCTGAGAATCATATAAAAACGTTTAGCAAGGTTCTAATGGTTTATTCCATACTAGATAAAATCTGTCCAATACCCTAGTCATATCAAAACTACCAGGAATTAGCCACGTTAGAGGTGTTTACAGTACTTGTGGAAAATCAGACTTACGACCTTTCAAGCTCCAGGAAACCAGTGATATTTCTTGGGATACAACTGACCTGCGGACTTACAACTCGTGCATGGGACACCTGAGTGTGCAGAACAGCAAAACATGCAAGAGGCAGCATGAGGGAAGAATAATCATGACTTTAATTACGTAAACATATATGCCAGTCTAGCAGCATAAAGAAAAAGGCAACCTGCTAATTTGAAATCAAAGTACACCTTAGCCTAGAACATTTACAACATAACTGAAACTAAATTGCTGCTAATTTAAAAAATATATAAATTACTAAAATTGCCAGATGTGACTAGTAAAAAAAATTCAGGAAGGCAGAGATTTGATTTTGCAACCGAAATAATCTTCCGGGTGTCTGCTCCTGGCAATAAAATCTATAATTGGCGAGGAAATAAGATAGAGAATTCATGATCTGGGCACAAAACATTCAGGCCCGAAGGGTAATGGCTAGGCCAAGCTTGTAAGACATAAGTTTAGAAAACCGCGGTTGAGGCTCACACAACTTAACTGTGAACAGTAAAGAGTATGCCTACAACGTACCGTATGCGAGGTCTACCTGGCACTGCAACCAGCCATATTTTAAAAATAAATTAATAGACTGGAAATACCATACATGAATGCCGAGTTTACTATAGAATTTACATCACATTTGACACAGTGGGGTCTTGTCATGTCAGCTCCATTAAGTTAAGTTGCAGTATAGCATCCACAGTTAACATGTTATGGGTCACAAACATGTACGTATGGGAAGAAACGGTTTAGTATATGCAAATTTCGTAGCTAGTACCTTGGGATGTCTAATTTTCCACAGTCGGTATTCCTCCGTCAGTCTTTCATCGGCGTCGACTCTGTGACTATCCATTTCTCCTTCTGAACTATTTAGTGCTTGTGTGAAGTGGATTCCAAGAAACATGCTGAAGTTGTTTCCAGTCTTTTTTTGCTGTGAAAGTTCCCGCGCTTTTTTTCAATTCGAAATCAAAGTGAACCAGGATCGAGGCTGACAATCAACGAGTGCTTGTGTGGTGGCAGAGATTTTAGAACACATAAGCTCTGGTGGTGGGCAGTAGCGTTCCCAGAAAATTCCCAGGATCAGACCAAGAAAAAGTACTGGAGTACTACTTTGTTGGAGTGTTGAGGATGCTACCTCAGAAAGTGGAACAGTTCGTTGTTTAGGAAGCCAGTTTGGGCTACGTTCTGACAATTCTCATACCTTCTCATCCTGGAGTTACAAAAATTTAAGTTACACAAAATTTGG
>JAAAKL020015822.1:0-11314 GCA_010016065.2 Carybdea cf. marsupialis auct. non (Linnaeus, 1758)
AGATTGTTGATCCTGACACCGTTGATAGCGATCCCTCCATCCAAATCCTCGAGCTCTCTGAGGATCACCTCGGAGTATAAGTCATAGAACCTGAAAGTGAATGAAAGTGCTAAAAATTTGTGCATAGGGCAAAGCTCCCCTACAAATAGAAATGATAAGAACATCACAGAGTGGTAGTATTAGTAACTCAGATGTGTTTCAAAAGCTAGTGTGAACAGAGAGCTGATAAAAGGTGTAGTGGGATAAGAATCGATGACTTCGTTTAAAACTGGGAAAGGAAAGGAAAGGGATAGAAGAAGAAGCGGAAGAAGAAGAAGAAGAAATAGAGATTGATGTCTATTGCAATACTAAAGGTAGCTTAAAAATATTAGAAATGAATAAGTGAGAAGGCAACGGGAGATGGCAGTTGGCGAAAGACCATGATCTTTAACATCCTGTAAGAAAAGGACACTCAGAAGGGAGTTAAAAATGAGGAAGGTATTACTGAGAAGAAGAGTAAGAAGCGAAGCTTTTGATGTTTTACAATAGAACCCAACATAAATACCCTTTGGAATATTCTTTCATTAATGTACTTTTAAGCTACTGTGTTCTATTTTTTGCTTATTCTTTTATTATTCTTTTTTTCTTTGTGTTATTGTTTGCTGGTGTAATATATGTTGATTTTATTGTTATAATCATGTATTCGTGTACTCTTTTGTTCGTGTATCATCTTTGTATTACTATTATCCTTTATTCTTGTATTCTTTTGTTCGTGTATCATCTTTGTATTACTATTATCCGTTATTCGTGTATTCTTTTGTTCGTGTGTCATCTTTGTATTACTATTATCCTTTATTCATGTATTCTTTTTTTCGTGTATCGTCTTTGTATTATAATTATCCTTAATTCATGTATTCTTTTGTTTTTGTATCATTTTTGTATTACTATTATCCTTTATTCATGTATTCTTTTGTTCGCGTGTCATGTTGTCGGTTTATCCTTCTGTTATGGTAGTCTGTTGTACCTCGTAATGCTATGATGTTTTCCTTGATAATTTTTTAAAAACTATTTGCAACTAATGGTATTTACAGTTTGGTAAGTTAATAGATATATTTGTGAGGGGAAGTTTAAAATCTGATATCTTGCAAGAGTTTTAATACATGTAATATACAGGTTAACGTGCGATATTTCTGACTACCTAATCTTGATAGTTACCGATAAGTTTACACAGTTGCCTTCTTACCGCAGATCCATCTTGGATTAACGAGTCAAGCCCTTGAGCTTTTAAATCAAGCGATGATTCACATTTTGGCTCACGGTAAGTGAATAATGATCATCAAATTTTTACCTGATGTACAGTAGTGAGCAAACACTATTTGGGCAGACGTCAAATCTACAATCGGATATTTAAATAAATATATCGGATATTTCATATTTTTGAAACTTGTTTTCATCGCGAGATGGTTTTCTCTTTGATATTTTCATTTCAGCAATGCACCATCATATCGAATATCCTTCCTGGAGTCATCAATTGTAATGTAGGGAGCTCGTACCCGGATTTCATTTGTCATTTGTCACGGGAACCTATTTTTTCTATCTTTTTTGTTGGTCGTACGTAGCTCCATTTGTGTTTGCTCTCGATGTTAGAGTTTGGGAAGTAATGTACAGCTATCATCAGCAATGGGTTGTTTCATTTCGAAACCCATGGAGGTTGACATGGTGTCAGATTGAAACTGTTTGACAGTGGTGTCCCTGTTACATCGACTCTTCATTTTGGAATGAAGTTAATGCTTATGACAAATCTTTTGGAAGCGCTAAGTGTGCATGAAACCTTGCGAAATAATAAGTTGCGCAAGAATGAAGAAGCTTTATTCGACTGGGTGTGGATTTATATTCCATTTGGTTGGAAGATGCTATCCTGTAAGAAAATAACTAAACCTTTTTCAAGGATGACTAAATTTACGTTAATAAGAACAAATAAAGTAAGCATATTTTCTCATTCAATAACACAATAAGAGACTATAAACATAAATCTAAACGTATGCAATGTATGGTCCTTACAACATGGTCTGTTCGTAATTTTATCCAAACGATTAGCTCACTTTAATTTACTCTTTTACTAATTTCTGTCTTTTAAATGCAATATTTTATGGCTACTTCTTTCTTACACTTCTTTGTTAGAACGTTAATTCAATTAAAGTTTGAAATTCTAAATGAGGAACAGATTCTCTACAATTTTTTTTGGAACGGACCGCCCCTCTATTCGATATCTTCAATGCACTCAAGAAGATTGCCTAAGCCTTGATCAGTTTGTATTCTACGTATTTTTGAGCACATCCGCCGATATCTAATACACTCTCACACCTCCAAAGCCGCGAATATCTTTATATCCTTCAGGACGTAAAATTTGTATTCCTTACCCTAAGCATACACAGGGCTACACTGTAGCAAGTCAACATTTACAGCAAGGATGATATGTAGTATAACAAACGGTTCAGACAACCAAGTTACAAAACAAGCCCTTGAGCCAGAGAAACGTTTTCCAGCTACTCAACCATTAAAATCACTCAACCAATAAAGTCACTTCATATCTTACTTTCATTTCAAAACAGATAAAGCTGTATTCTAGGAAGCGGCAATGTCCTGTTGATGATTTCCAGTTTTTGCCATTCTGCCAGCGGTTTCGTTTCCATTGTTTCATTGTATGGTTCGGTAGTATGGGAACCAAGCTGCGGCAGCCTGTACGCACTTTAGATGTAGCTGGCTACAAGTTCTGTATGGCATATGGCGCTACTTTTCAGCCACCTGCATCTTATTTGCTACAGTGTAACCTGGTGCTTTATCAGCTTTACAGCATTTTTCTGGTATCTCTAGCTCTATTTCTAATTTCGTTATCTTCATTTTATTTCCCCACTAATATGACCATAGGTTCACTTTATCTAAGGGCATCAGCCTTTCTTTGTCTTGTGAAATGCCAATTCATCTTGCTTCAGACAGCAGATTTGGTGAAACAGAAATCAGGTAGGTTGTATTTTCTATTGACGTTTTTGGCTCTGGGCACTTAATTCTACGTTTAAGTAACTTTATGTTTAAAAAAAGAAGCTTCTGTATATAAATGCCTCTTTTATCTAAAGTGTTTTCTCGCGTTCCGTCGAGTTTGAATTTGACAATGCTTGAAAATACGTTTGTAACTTGAATGTAGCACACAAGTGGTTAAGAGGTGATAGTTTACCTAGCACAAGCAAAAAAACCTTTTATTTTCCATCCAAAGTCAAAATATGTGAGTCTCTGGCTGTTCTAGTGTGCATGCCAGTGTTGAATATCATTAACCCGGTTTAAATTACAGAAACTTGTTTGTGTCTACTGTATAGTTGGCATTGCCGTATCTTGAAAGTGAGGCTCGCTTCATCTTGAAGGTCGCAATTACTGAATGGCTTCAATTATTGCAACATAGCAAACTTAGTGCTCACTACATTATTTCCCACCAGAATAGGTCCGATGTTACATAAATTTGGTTTTGATTTAAGTAACAATTTCCAGCATTTTTTAGTTTTATTCCAGGGGTTTTTTCCAGCTATACGATATAAAATGCTTTCAGAATTGGAAGTTATAGCAAATGCTACTAGGTAATCATCATGGAGTGTACTCGCTCTAAAATGAGAATAATGACTGCAGCTTTCAGTGTTCAAAAACTGCGTAAGCCATCGATACTTATACACTCATAAAGCGGTAGTTTCGTAGGGAGAGGGCCCGCTCACCAAAACCACGTCACTTGGTGAATATTGCAAATGAAGTAGCGCCTACTGATTATCCTATTTTTTTTACGTCTTACGCTCCATGTCACCCGTAATCACATTTTTTCTTCCTCCTTTTCTTTTTCTTTCCCACTTCTCCTCCTCCTCCTCCTCCTGCTCGTTTTCTCCTCCTCCATCTTCTGCTTATTTTCTCTTTCTCTGCTCTCTGCTTATTTGTTCCTCCTCCGCCTTCATTTCCTATTCCTTATGCTTCCCTCTTCCTCCCATGTCTCTTTTCCTCCATCTCTCCCTTCTTCCTTTTTGTTTTCTTCTTCTTCTCTTCCTTCCCGTCTTCCTTTATCTCCTACTTTTTCTGCTGTTGCGTCCTCTCAAAGTTTGACTCGCACTTGACGGTGTCGGTAATAGTAGACAAGTTCTATTCTTCTTTCTTGATCTTAGTATAGATCTTCCTCTGCATTCGTAGTTATTGTACCCTCCAATGCACACTTTTCCCTTCCCTACCGGTCATATATTTAAATTTGTCTTTCTTGATTTGAAAGCCACTTAGTGATTTCAGTCCCTCCATCACCTTCCACTCTCCCAAGATTCCCAGAAGAAATTTTCATGCTATTTTACTGTAAACGAGTATACTATCTCTTCCTACGAAAGGCCTGTCAAAAGAAAGAAGAGATAAAATTTACTCTCCAGAGCAAACTACTCGAATTTCAAAATGAAAAAAAGCTTCCCTTGGCTACAACCTGAGAGTTAAAAAGAACGAATTTCTGAGACGTATGGTCTTCATAGCTGTGCACTTAATGAATTGATCGATGTAGGACAAAAGTGGAAGCTTCCGTAGTCAGGATGTTTGTAAAGATTCCTTGAAGATTATGAGTTTAGAAAAAGTAAATAATCTTGCTTTGTTTTAGTCGTTTCTTAAGGTTAGGATTACTCCTGAACAAATACCATGTAAACATATTCGTGATACAGCAGAACTTAAAGAGACAATTGAACAGGCAACTCATTTTGATGAAGAACCTTTACGCCGATTCTCCTCAGTTGATCTACATCGGTGAAGGTACAATGAGCTATTTCATACATACAAGAGAGGATCGAAATTGACAATATCCGGACGTACAAGATAACATAACATGAAGTTTAACTCGCTAAAACATTGACAATTGAAACACAAACTCCATGTGCCTACATAAGCTAGGTTCAAAACTTTAAATCTAAATAGATCCTGGCACGACAAGATGAAACTTAGAACATCCCCCACTAAAGTATCCATTATTGTATCTTTTGAGGCATTCAAAATGGCCCAAATGTAGATCAACTGTCGAGAGAATCGGTGAAAAGCTTCTTGATCAAAATGAGTTGACCTGTTCAATTGTCTCTTTAAATACAGTTTGCGTATTTATGATAGTAACGGTGTGTCCGACGCCGTTTTAATAAGAGGCAAGGAGGGCGGGTGGGGGTTATCAGCTCGGTTTTGCAAGAAAATAGGAGAAGAACCGTAATACCGAAACAGCAGATTATCTTCCAAACTGTGTGTGATGAGCACTTTTGTATGTGATATGAAAGTTTGTATGCGATCTATTCGGCGTTTAAATATCTTATTTTTTGAAGTTAGTATATTTGGTTTAAAAACTTGAACTACCATGCCCAGCGGCCCCGCCAAATCTGGATCTGAAAAATGTTCCGTGAATATGCCAAGAGGAGCTTTGTTGTTGTAAGCAAGCCCTTTTGACAGTTCAAAACGCTGTACATGCTCTCCTACAGATCATGTTATTACCAGGCCTATCAATTTACCAAAGGATGGTCTATCACGAGTTAAACATCAGAGAAGCATCGAAACATGAGTTTCTAGGAATACCTTTGTACTCAAATAAGTCAGAAGCCGTGAACAGGGTTTTGAAGAAGACCACTTGTTTCCAAAATATCGGTCAGCTTGAGTGCTCAGTGACCATGTAACATAATATCTGATATCTGACCAGATATGACGTAGGAAAGCTAATGACACCACTGTCAGTTGATTAGGCAACGAGGATTACATATTGTACTATGGAGTTTTAAAGACCATCCTTCTTTCTCCCTTTGACTTGCCCGTGGAAGGATTGTCATGCCATCGCTTCTGAAAAACTCGTTTTAACTTTCAGTGGGCTTTCAACAGCATGATGGGCCGAAACAACAAAAGCAAGACAAACCTGTAAAAACTGATGTAATATCACAACACGAGAATGTGAAGACGAATACTGCAAATTATTGGACTTTTTTACTTCCTTTTTACTGCTCATAACCCCTAACTATATGATTTTATATTAATTTGTGTTTAACTAGGTTGATTGTAAATGTACAGGCGGCTTCTGTTGACAGTAAGCCAGGCTGCCCGTATTTTAGTATCTCCAAAAGGCCATTCTGTAATTCAAGAACCAATATATAAGGGGCAGTTCGCTGCAGAACAAATGTGGGGGACAACTAATATCAGACCTTGCAGCTGCTTAATTATAACTAGAGGATCTGGGGCGAAGCTACGTTATTGTTGGAAGTGTGGCCCTGGTTTGGATATTGTTGAGGTGCCTGGTCCTGAGAGGAGTGGAAATGTGAAAATGAAATAATTAGATCACGATATCGAGTGCAGATAGATTGAAAATGTTTTGATAGCGCGGAAAATAATGAGTACCTACGAAGATCACCTTTTTGAGTGGGATGCAGTTTTAATATGTCGTTCTGCATATTAAGGTCATTGTTACTAGGCGCTGTTTTTCGTGGTTAAGTTGGTAAACTGTTTAGATAGGGAATGCCTTCTTAAAAGAATGCGAAACCGAGACGTGTACTCTATCTTTACTTTGGAAACAATCTCTGTTGGAAGGAATCGTCATCGAAACCATATTTTGACAATAGTATCATCCTAAGATTAATTGTTTTTGTTGTTTTACGCGCTGATTTGTTGATACTCAAACAGGTTTGGTTGATTCTATCGACAGCTTGCGTCACATGTACCATATCAAACAGACAGAACCTTACTTGAGCAGCTAACAGAGCGTTCACACGTCAAAATTTGTGCTTTGTTATCAGTTGCTGCCATTACGTCTTTTTCTTAGAACTCGCGATAATTTAACGAAATTTAGTTCCATGCTGCCACTGTTAAGCTCAGTGAGGCCCTTATGTTTTATATCAGGGGCGCGAAGAGGCTTGTGGTAACATTTGAACATCCCAGCGAGGAACACTTTTATGTAAACGTATTACGAATTTATCAAACAATAAAATAAAGCATGATATTTCCCTTGTTAACATTTGAAAATTTGTCTATCTCAGGTTCCGTCTACACGTACTCGGATATTTTTAAATCCGCAATTTGTCTTTCCAGATTTTCCCTGCCTCCACACGTAATCAGTGAATCTGCGCTCGAATCCGGATATTTCTGATTCCGCCACCGCAGAGTGACTATTTTTGAATCGGATAACAATTTGGAAACTCTTTCAGCGTCGATTCCGAATTAATTAATATCTGATGGCAGACATTGCTCAGTAAATGTGATTGAAACGTCGCGGTACTGAATTTAGCACCATTCTCTGTCAACATTCGTCATAGCCCATGACGATTTGTCTTCCGTTATGACACTTAATAAATGTCCTTTCGCATCATAACTTCAGATACGAAGTCATACTTATTCTTCTTTCCCCTTCGTTTTCTATCCCAAATCTGGCACTTTGATTGTAATAGCATGCGAAAGATTTGGTAGTGAGTTTGGAACTATTCCGTTGACAACTGAACAGTAGACTCCTGAGTAGGAAGTTGGCTGCTTATAGCCTAATTGTGGAAGGGCGAAGTGAATTCGAACGGTACTTATGGAGGTGGAAAATTTCAAATATGAAAAAATTTAAAAATTATCAAATTTGAAAAAAATTAATGTTACTTGTGGACAAGGACTTAGTTGCGTTTCAACAATATCGGGGGTTTAATCAAGATGAAAGTGTTACTATAATAAATATCACTAGTTTTTTCACTGAACTAAGTTTAGGAGAAGCAGTTGAAGAAAGTTGTATCGTCTTCAGCGACGTCAGTGTGATGACTGTGCTTCACTCTGTGTCTGTCTCGATTAACTCTTAAAATGCTTTGGGCATTTTTTCCCAGCTAGTGTAGTTCACAATATTATCATTACGGTCATCATTTCCAAAATTCATTTCTCCAGGAATACGTGAATACAGTTGTTGGTTGAACTGTTTAAAGGAAGACATAGATTTTGTGCTGACAAACAACAGTATTTTGCAGAAGATAACGAGAAGATCGAAACGATGTTAGCCAAGTCAGTCGCCACAGTACACAAACAGAATGGATAGATAGGGAGGGTACATCTCGCCAATGTTGACGGGCACCGCTATAAAATGATTGAGTTCCTATGGGACATTGCAAGACATCAGAAGACTCTTCTTGAGGCCGGGGTTTGTGCACCACTGTTTAAGCTAGGCAGAAGGCCCTACACTTCATACCTTGCTTTGTTGGTTGTGTTGTCGATTGTCATTATGAAGTCACGTGAAGTGAGCATCGACATTATTGTTCATTTAGCGTAGTGTAGTTAAATTTACTTAATTCTTAAAGATTGCTCCACCCAAAGGATTCATAGCGCCAATTGCTGATGTGTAAAACAGTGCTTAATCCAAGAGCTAATCACGTTTCTCTCCCTGGGTATTCAGGCTGAGATGTAAAAGGGCAGACTAGATATTCTTATAGGGGATGGCAAGCGGCTCGAGGGAGTCGACATAGTTAAGGAAATGATCTGCGTAATTGCAACTGCCGATACTGATCAACTATTGATCTTATATATAGAATGTCGAACCGTTTGCATACTTCTTCTGTGCAGCCCTGGAAAGTTTAGCAGGAAGTGAAAACAATAATATCTGCTTCCTTTCTGCATAACTAGAGAACTGACTCAGGCCATAGGTGCTAATATATGAGCTACCTATGTTTTGAATAACGGTGCTTCTTTGGAATTAAAAATTTGTGCAGGGAAGATATAAATGAATCAGGCAACTTGACATTGTCAACAAGCAGTACCTTGTTTACGGGTAATTTCAAAGCTCTTCTCCCATAGCATCTTCCGACTCATAACTAGACGTCTGGTCTATTAATTAGGCCGTCATCAAGATGAATAATACTTCAGAAGACACTCAAAGAACTTGAAATTGGAAACCAAGACAGGATAATCATTTCAAGATGACAGGCGAACCATCTGTTCACTGTTATTATCATTATTTCATTATTATTATTATCACAAAACTTTTTAGCGTAGTATTTTAATGCCTTTTTTTATTATTGTAATTATGCGTAGATTCGTTTTCAACCAAGCATTGTGTTACGGAGTCGCCGCAAAGGGTAAAATGTCTAGTGGCCGAAAGCGGACGAAACAGTAACGAGACAAATAAAATGATTGTTCTTAACATAAATTGATAGATTCCCACTACGTACAATAATCAGTTCTTTACTTACAATAGTTTTTCTGTAGACTGTTCATTGATGACGGCTTTAGGGTTCAATAGCAGTAGGTAAGAGAAGACTTCTTACCGAGACTTAATTCGATCCTCTGTGTAAAGGAGTAACGGTTTCCCAAAGGCGAAGTGCGAGTTTTCTTCAGCAGATAGATCCGACAACTTTATTCGTAGGTATCTTCAGGCCTCTCCACAAACAACTGAAGGGAAAGTCAAGACCAACTGTCTTTATATAGCTTTGCTTCTAGTCTTCTAGCGCAGTAAAATTGTCATAAAAATATCTAGCAATATTTCCTCCACGTCTTTAATTAAACAAATCAAGTATAATATCAGTTATAAAATGTCATTCATTTGCAAGATAGTAGAGAAAAGTGGAATGTCACCACTGGAATTGGAATCTGGGACCCACGTAGACGCAGCGTGCTGGTCTACTAACTGCCCTACGGTAGCTAATTTGGCGACTACAAAAAGTAAGCTATGTTATCACCAGGTCACCGTAGCTCAGGTGGTAGAGCAGCACGCAGCTGTTGCGTGGGTCTCGGGTTTGAATTCCGGTGGTAACATTTACACTTTTCTCCACTATCTCTTATAAGTTGTCCTCTTCAAGTCCTCTCTTCTCTACGACTTTTAGTAACTTTCAATGGGGTTTCGAGAAATTGATGAGCCAGATGACAGCTCCTCCGTGGTCAAGTTACATGTCACAGAAAGACTGGCCTTCAAATGGCGTAGGACTGGATCCATTGGCCACTCGTAGATCTTTGGGAGCTAATGCAGCAACTAGAAAAAGTGGAATATGTTATCACCGGTGTCCATAGCCCAGTTGTTAGAGTAGCTCACCGCTATTGCATGGGTTCTGGGATCGAATCCTGGTGGTGACATTTTCACTTTTTTCTAGTACCTTTTCACAACATCAGTTATATAGATTTCTTCATTCGACGGAAACTGTGTCACTATTATTTGCATCTGATCATGCCAACGTCGACAAAATAGTACCAAGCAGTTTCCTGTTCAATGTATACTGGAATACTACAATATCAAACGAATTAGCTACTGATGATGTTCGTCAGACCGATGCCGCGAACTTGGGCTTTGTTTTCACTCAATGAGTTTTACTTCAGGATGGTTACTGTATGTTAGGCCGAGCCAAGCTTGTCACGTTGGAAGGTATAAATCAGAATAAAAGAGAATTTGTTGTTGAACCTCAGGGCATTGTAGCCTGTTACACTGTCTTCCAACAAGCTCACGCTCACAGCTTAGCAGTAAAAAACAAAATGGCTAGTGTAAAAGATGTGTACTTGAAGCTACTTTGAATATTTATAGGGTAGGAGCTCCCAGATATTGCTAGGACCCAGACGATTACAACAGTGCTGTAGAAGTAATCTCTTTAAGTGAAACAAATAAGTGTAGGACTGGCGAAATGGTTTTAGAGATTGGGGGAGGGGGCAAAGGGGTGTGTGAAGTATAACTATATGACATGCACAATGTTTCAGATCAAACTTAGCAGAAAAGTGGGGGGCATGCCGCCCAACCCCTGTTTTGCCGGCCCTGAACTACTGTTGCAATGCTATTACTGTTTTGTTCGCCTAACTATTAAATCTATGAATATACACTTATGAAGTACCAACTTTTTAAATCGAAAATATTAAATTGATCGTTTAACATGGTTCTTTTCCCTCCTCTTGAAAGGTTCTCACAAAAAGACTACAAAATTTTACTCTTCTTTACAATTCACAATGTGATTCAAATGAACCTCTATCAGGTATGACTTGTCGATCACTCCGTCAAATTGAAGCACTCAGTTGCAAATGTTCTTGTAGAAATTTGGCTACGTTCACAACGAGGCTATTAGTCATCTTGGATTTACCATTTTTTGTATGAAGGAAAATTAATCTTTACTATTCCTTTTGTATTGTTATTTCCTGTTACGTGTCATGGGCAGGAAATATACTGACATTAGTGATTTTAGTTAGTTGTTGAACCTCTATCTTTTAAGTCCGAATGGAATCTTGAACTCTCCCGATGTATCTCTTGGAATTTTATCTCTTGGAATTTATACAATATATGTTCAGTTCGTAAAGTTTATCACAATTCACCGGAGTAGTTATTTCACCTCCT
>JAAAKL020015823.1:0-11314 GCA_010016065.2 Carybdea cf. marsupialis auct. non (Linnaeus, 1758)
AAGCAGAGTATCTATGAGTTTAAAATAAGCCTTCTAGCTCTGAAGGACTTTGTCTGGGTAGTGACTTGTCCTGACTTGCATTATGCTATCGTAAAATTTAAAACTAAAGCTTTGCCATGCCCCAAGTTGTCATCATCGTTAATCGGAGGCATTCATATTCTGTACTATTCTAGAGTCTCTATAGTTCATTGCATTCCAAAGCTTCCCGCAGCAGCTTTGCCAGATAAAGGTCAAAATATGCTTGGTTAAAAATCTGCCTAATACTTAGGAAATCGTGCAAAGCCCATGTGGGTTCATTACATATCAATTATATATATAAATGTACTACAGGTAAACACCAAAATCCCGGTGAGACAAGAATCCCCTTACGCTATATTATTGTTGACGCTCATGCTAGAGATTTTCTGTGATCGTTCCTTTGAGACTGTTCTACTCATTCAACTTCACTTCTTTTCATTCTTTGCATTTCTCAAGTGTTGGAGGGCTGCATTTTGGGCAACTACAAAAGCCCTAGCCATAACCGAAGGCCCTTGGGTATATGCAACTAAATATCGGGGGTGTGCAAGACAAAAAAAATATGAAGGTACCTTTTACCCACACAAGGGTGGTTTCCTGTATACGTATCAATGTTAAACTTACCTTCACAAGCAGTTGATGCATCTGATTGCCAGGACACCTTTGATCCTCGTCGCCATGGATACTGATTAAAGGCTGGGCAACATCGATCACATTTTTCCCCACACGTGTTATCGGTACACGTGCATTGCCGTTTGCTAGACTGTGCATTGATTGGGCACGTGAGACCATCTCCATGGCCACTGCAATCGCATACTGAAATCACCGAAATTTCGCTAACCACATAGTGATGCTACAGCAAATACAAGAGAATACAAAAAGTTGTAAGTATGATACAGAAAATAAAATTGAAACATCAATACTAGATAAATAAATGCTTTCACAAGGATTCGAACCTAGAATCGACGTACATGCTGCGTTTGCTCTCTCAGCAAGTTGGATATCCAATTCCACCGAAGAAGGATTCAAGCTATTGTGGCGTTGATAGTCTTCGTTATGGTCGCATTTCACTTATCTCAGGTGGCAGAGCACACCCTGTGAGTGCATGGGTTGCGGGTTCCAGTTCCGTTGATGATGCATTTTTCTCTGCTATCAGTTCAAAACTTACTGATGAAATCGCTTTTATCTAACACTCTGCAGAGTAAAATCGCCCAGTTGGGGATGAACGGATAACTCTTGTACCCAGCTGTGTTTTAGAATGGCCAATTTAAATTCGATTTAAAATTGACATTGGTTTTGACCGATTAGCAAGATATGTAAAATCGCTTTCATAGACATTTACTGGCACTAGATATTTACTTAATTGGAATTAGCCTATGCAAAAAGCAACACTTTGTATAAGAACGTAGATAGTCATCGCATTTGACCTTTCGGTCCATCCACATAGTTTTATCTGCACTGTTGGTGAAGAGTCAATTCTACGCTAAAAATCCCAGTCCAATTTGTCTTTCCGAATTTTTTACCTGCTTTAATTTATTTCTTAACTAATAATAACTATTATATTGTTTTTGAGAAGAGAGGATTTGAAATGATCACTTTGAATATGTACTAGAAAAGTAGATAAGTAGGTCACCAACGGGATGCCGTACTTTTCTATTTCTTTAGTATCTATTCAAACCCTATCAATTTAAATCCTCTCTCCTCAAAAAACGCTTGGCAACTTTCAATGGACTGCGAACAGGATGATACATCGAGTGGCAGTTCTTCCATGATCAAGTGAAATGGTATATAGTAGCTTATCTCCAAAATTGCGTAGAGCTAGATGTCGATGTCCTCCGGTTTGATATTAGGAATTAATGTCGAGACTAGAGAAGTAGATCACTATATCTACGGGTTCAGCTAGCTCAGTTGGTAAAGAGCGCACCATGAATACCCGGGTCACTGTTTCGAATCCCATTTGTGAAATACCTTTCTATTTCTATAGTAGCCATGATAAAACTTAAAACTTATAACAACTTTTAGTGAATACGGGATAATGTAGTGTCTTGCGTAAGACTTCAGAATAGCTGACTTGAAGCACTGTTCTATTTTTACTGCTTAAGAACAGTACTGCGACCGTCTTAGAATTTTAGCTGGAACTCCCAGTTTCCGTGAATTTCTCATCCTGATCCTTTAATATATGTTGGTTACAGTTGCTTTCTATACAATATCTTGATCTCCCTCTCAATCCTGAAAAAATGATACTTGAACAAAACATTACGCAGATCAGCTATAATTTGGTATCAGAATTTATGGTAGAACAGGAAATTTCACAAAAGATTATTTTTTGAGCTATAGGATTTAATAGAAGCTGCAAGAATGTGTTGTCGTCACACTGAAACAAGAAGTATAAAGCTCTTTACCAAAATTCTAAAAAATAGCTAACATGCACTTACCCATAATGGCGCCAGAAGATCGAACTTCTTGTACAAATCCCAAAATGTTATGTAGACATTAGTGACATTCATGAACACCTAAATAAATGTATCATGGCCAAAAAGATAAAGGAAAATTGCTGAGATGATGTTTAGATACTCATATCATTATCAGCATTATTATTGTTGTTTATTTAACAGTTAAGATGTTTATATTTTCTTTAAATGTCACTGTTTCAAGTGAAATTGTGAGAGAAAGTAGTGAAAAAGTAAGACGTCGACTAATTTTGGCAGTAGCCAAGTCGACTAATTTTGGCAGTAGCCATGTCGACTAATTTTGGCAGTAGCCATGTCGACTAATTTTGGCAGTAGCCAAGTCGACTAATTTTGGCAGTAGCCATGTCGACTAATTTTGTAGCCATGTCGACTAATTTTGGCAGCAGCCAAGTCGCCACACTTGTCTCCAATATTATATTTTCCATTCGTCCAAATCTGGTGAGAAGTTGGGGTGTCGAATTGAAAGAAGTGGATGACCACGATTGCACCCATGACCCCGCCCTATTGTTGGTAAGCTATTAGAAAATTTGCGGCCCCTGTTTTTATGCTGGCAATACCACTGCTGTAGAAACTGAGTAACATTGAAGTTTTAGGGATATTATTATTATCATTATAGGTTAACTTTAAAATTAACTACTTTCATAGCGTTGATTAAACAAGTTCTGGCATGTATAATTTGATTTGAGGGTTGTCCAGCATTTCCTATTTAAACTCTTATCGTGTTACATTCAGACATAACTACAGTGAGCTTATATCTTGCGTTATGCTTTATGAACTTGAATATGTAAACTTGATATGTTCTAATGCAAAACTTTGCGAAATATATCATGAGATTGATGAAATAGCAGATATCAACATCTAAGACCTTTCGAGAATTACTACACTTGTTAACATAATGTCAATTATGTGCATGTCCAAAAGCTATACTGTCACATAAAATAGGTCTGGCCTTGCTAATATTTGTTTCGAGGAAATGATCGTCAGGTTAGGAAACATAAAAAGACAATGTGTGCGAATGGTGAGATACGAAATTTCTCATGAAATAACTGAGGGTCATCAATTTCAAACTACTATCTTGGTTGAAAATCCCTGTCACGATGTGGTAAGTTGCGTTCATTTTCATTTACAATATTGTCAAATTCCTCATTATTTGAAGACCACATTTTTACTGCAGGTACAGAAAATTTTCACTGGTAAATACAATCTTGCAAGTTACAGTAGCAGATTTCCTGTGTAACCTCAATTTTAGTTTTAGAACATTCATTCTTTTCCTGCATGTGTGAATAGCTAGAGAATTTACGGAAGTAGGGCCACAACTGTAGTAGAAAATTATATAACATTTGTCTCTGTGCTACAACTGTAATTTTGGTAAAATACCCATATAAATCATTTTATAGCATCGACCCCATGTCTCAGTCTTTCAGTCTTAGTGCTATATGAAACAATTCGAATCTCTTGAGGCGAGAAATTAACCAGAATCATTATAGAAAATTCATAATCAGAGTCTCAGCTTTATTTTCACAGCTACAATTCTGAACTTTGAAATCTGCAAGTCTCCCTAACCCCCGTTTCAAAATATTGTTAAGTTTGAAAAAGAGCATTTTGGACACTTGCATGTCAGACCTCCCTTCTGCTAAGTGGAGAGGTCTAGAAAACAAACAATACCAGGGGTGGACACCCCTTTCCTGTGACAAGTGGCAAGTAAAAACATCTATTAGTCCAGGTTAGTAGTAGTAGTACTCCCAATTAGAGCACACACGAGTCATGATCTTTGAAATGTGAGGTTGCACTTTAGGCACAGTAAAAAATGCAATAGTATTATAATATCAATATTTTAACCATTACCTAAAATCAGTACCTCGTAATTTTGCAAGATGCTCTTTACCAATAAAGGCATGCAACAACAAAAGTACGCCAGGGGATTTATTAATTCAGTTGAAATCATATCCCTAATAAGAGGAGTGCAAAGCTAAAAGGCTACAGCGAAAAAACCCGTAAAAATGAGTTCTCCCATACAGGGAGAGCCTAGTACGGGTTTGGTTATTTGATTTTAATTATTATCCGGCTGGAATGTGTGACGTCACAACTTTGAAAATGTTCGAATTATGGAAAAAATACTCAATTGTCATTTTGCCCTTTTAGCAAGAACATCAATGGCAAAATTTGAGAGTTTGTTGCCCTTTACCAACACCGAGATATCAGCTTTCAAAGTTTTAGATCTCTCTAACAAAACCTTATTATTTGATGCTGAATTCTAATGTAAGGAAACCAAGGAATATTAACAGAGTTTTTAGCTGAAGTTTGCGAGATTTAAACGCTTTACGTTTAAACCCTATATACACTACAGGTCTGGCATTTTGGGAAAGAGCCCATTTGAGGATTGCCTAAAGATATCAAGAGTTAAATCGTACTATTTCCAAAACTTTTTTTGGTGACGTCATTACTTTCCCTCCGCACCGTGGCTAAAATCGGATTTGTTTCAGAGCCACGTAAGTTAAGTAGTAATCTATGCTACGCAGGTTATGCAGAGGGAACATGTTAACAGGGTGGTGGATTTTGATATGTATTCCTTAAGTTTAATAAGACAAATATTTGAGAAGATTTTTGGCGGTACAGAAACTAAGTATACTCTTGAAAAGACAACTCATTTTCGTTGTGTTTTTTTTTCGTATGACCATCGTCAGAAATAATCGTCAGAAATATCATACAAAACAAAGGACGGGATCGAAATTACATAAAAACAATAAAAGGTTTTACGAAAAAAGCTTTTTCAACTACAACGAATATGAGTTCATTTTTCACGAGTAACACAAATATCAAACGATTCTTACCCTGAGGGTGTGCGAATCATAATTGTTTGAACCATCTCCGCGTTGGTTTCCATTTAAGTCGACGGTATACTAAGGTCAAAATATAAAAAAATATCAATTTTTAAGCAAATTACTAATTGCACAACCTATACAAAGTTTCAAGGTTTCCCTTATGTTTTAAAATAATATTGGGTTATCATGCCTGGTTTGAAAGCTACATCATGAGTAAAAGGGGGAAAGGAGATTCCTAAAGCTCAAGACTAGAAAATGGAAGTAGATGAAGGGCTGAAGTGCAAAATATTTTACTTGGACAATGCCTTCACACTAGTACTTCACCAGCAATCATCTTGATGTAGAGCAAGGTGGGACCAAAGTTTAGGACGAAGAAGGAAGCTGAAGATCGATTATTGTAGGAGACACTCTCTGAAGTAAATGTGTCTTGAAAGCGCTCTGTAACTAGCTGTCCAGCTTCTGTGATTTATATTCTCAAAACCAGCGAAAAATTGTTGTAGTAAGTAATGCAGAGTTTATGAGGAACGTTCTTAGAAGCAGATAACGTTTTCAGAGCCTCGATAAATAAATCTAACAACTTGTTTCAGAAACCTATTTACAAAATTTAGCTTCCACAATTCATAATAACTCTAGGCATTCAATACATAGTAACAACTTACCACTTCACCGAACTCCAGTGAAAACTGGCCATATTCCGCACAAACAACTCTGTCCACCGTATCTGGGAATGTACGTATCTCATTGGTCGGAATGTTAAATACCGAAGTGCATTCTGCCTTTGAAGTAACAACGTAGTGCCAAGGGACATACGTTTTGCCAAAATTAGAAGATTTTGAGATGGAAATTTGGCCAGGGCGTTTGTAGTCACCAAAACGGAAAATAATTTCTTTTCCCAAAAAGGCCTATAAAAAATATACAAATAAATTTAATCAAGGATATATACTAGAGAATTGAGCTACAAGTTATGTTTGCAACGCATCATATATATATATATATTTAATATAAAGTAGATATTTTATATATATATACATATATATATAAATACACTCTCTCTCTTTTATTTTGTTGTCACCTGTTTCAGAATTTTGAATCATACCGAAACGTAAACAAAAGTGTGCATTTTAAAGACGGTCTCCAAGAGAATGAAACGGGTAGCGTGCAAAACACTATATGTCACAGTATATATTCCACTGGGTTTTTTTATATCATTACAGTATATGCAGAATCATGTTTTTGCACTTTACGTAGATACATGACATAAATAAAGCACTAGCAAAGACAGTACTCAATGCATAAATGCAGAGCTTATTGGAACTTAAAGTCCAGTGGTCAGAAGCTTTTGGTATTTTGTTTATTGTATTGACCTGAAAACCTTCCGTCTATTCTTTTTGCAGTACTTTGAGTGTACATCACGTAAAACTGTGCAAAGTAGGTCAAACCTGTACTCCTGGTCGCCAACATGTTTGCCTCGTATAGAATTTTTCAGCATCGACAACTGAATCTTCATGTTGTTTTTGACGTCAAAAATTGCCTAGTTCTGGAAAACGTTCGCTAAAGAATTACGTATAACTACGGAAAACTAAAAGAGAGACTATGAGACTAAATCTAACGTGGAAGTTGGATTCCTAGAAACAAAATGAACAAAATATCAAAGCATTTCTGACCATTGAAGGTATACTTTAAATCAAAAGAAAACAAAATTTGCTGCTAAACCGTGATTCACGTGTCTTGGCGATAATTCAGGCAACGACAAAGCATTTTCTGCTTTCTTTCAAGGCTATATATGTATATCTATGTATATGTAACTAAAACTGATAATTAAAAGCCATTCTAGTTATGAAGATGTCAATTAAATTATATAGGCTTGGACTCTCACGAGCTCTCTGAGCCTAAATTCTTTCATCGGACCTATATGTATACATAGACATAAATGTGTGTGTTTGTGAGTCTGCACATGTATAAATCAGCAAGGATAGAATGCCAGTAGGACGGTGAAAGAGAATTCAAATTAATTCGGTTAAGTGGCCAGCAGCTAACCACATCTAGTAAGCAGGTGACTAAGGTCTAAATATACTTCGAGGAATACATCGAACCATTTAAAGAATCACTATAAGGTCGGAATCAAATTACGCCCTCCCTATAAAATGTATTTTAATTAAAATTGAGGGCATTCCAAATATATATTCATTATAAGTATTTGAACTGCTATGCTGTTGCCCAATGGCAGATTAAACACAAATTTCAAATTAAACATCGTGAACTGTATTCTGCGCACAAATGCATCAGGTCATTTTACTTTGTATGATGCCTCCCTACGTTTTGTAAATAAATGTATCTGACTACATTTCTACCTCTTCTTCTACTAGCGTCTTGAGGTCATCGTGTTTCCCCCCCAATGTTGTTCATAAAAAGTTGCTACTAGTATAAGTTAAATATAAGACTAAAAATATTATCATACGAGTATTGAAAGACATTTGAGTTGGGGTTAAAGAAAGCACTTGATTGGTCAATAAGCAGAGAAACTGCATACCCTATCTTTAAACGATGATAATTGTACTCTAATGTTTACAAATTATGCTACAATAAATGCATCTTCCAAGACTTTTAAAAGCCCTTTTCTAGAAGGGCTTTTTAATTTGAGATCCGAAAAACGAAAGTGTGGTCTACACAGAAATCTAAATAGAACCCGTTTAACATAGACACCTCAAACCTGGCCCACGTTATATATACAGCCTAAGTAGCCTCTTGCAGCTACTTTTATGATTGCACTACGGTAACATCATTGTAAAGTCTAATCAAACATATGCTTAATATGAGACTGTTCCTACAATCAGAACCCTAAACGTAAGAAGCAAAATATTATACCAACAGCATCCGAGTCTGCTTGAGCTACAATTTTGGTCTATGAAATATGCAAGTTTCCCTAGCCCCCGTTCCAAAATATTGTTAAGCTTGGAAAAGAGCATTTTTGGTACTTGCATGTCGGACCTCCCTGCTGCTAAGCGGAGAAGTCTCGAAACAGATAATACCAGGAATGGATACCCTTTTATGTGGCAAGTGTCTTGCATGATTTGTTACATTTTCACCAAAATTTAGTAGAAGTTAAACCTCTATTTGTCCAGGATTGTAGCAAGATCTTTTAGGAAATTAAAACGTTGTACAGTAGAACGGAAATAATGCCAAAATGGTTTAACCCCTTTACACCCCCAATTAGCCTGTTATAAGCATAAAATTGATGCCAGTGATAACCCCTGCAGGATGTGATTAAGGCAGCAACTAGCCCCTTAATTCACTTCTAAGGAAAGGGAATTTCAACACTAAATAATCCTCATTATAACCAAATACTGGTCCTGCGTCGATATGGCAACTCACAAATTTGACTTTAAGCTAGAGTAACTTTTAAAAGGTGTTGTGAACCATTTTCGCAACGGTCACAGAATGATACGTTGCACCTATCATTGTGGATAACAAAGAGGCCATATCAGTGATTATTAAGTATTTCATACCTGCAGCAAATCGATGCGAATGTATGCTTTTTCCTCTCTGTTCTTAGATTGCCAGGATGTAGCAATATTTCCGTCCACCATGTACCTCGCAGGTCGTGCAAGCTGCGCATCACTGGCATTGCAAGTCGAGATGATCCGCTGCCTTGGAGGTTTTTTTCCTTCTCTGACATTATAGTACTGTTGAGGTGGAGATCCACATGTGATATTTGCCTCAATTGGTTTTCGTAGAGCAGCGTTGAATCCAGTAGCTGACTGCGCCGTGCAAAATATGAGATCCCTTACGTAACATATGAGAAGAAGTAATGACACGTAGCTTGTGACAAGCTGCATTTTCCAGCTCGTACGACAGTGATAAATCTAAGTCTGTAATTGAATTGGTGCATCAGTACAGATTAAGATGAAAGGTGTCAAATGTCGATCTCTACGTCTAACAGCCACTTAAAGATGAATGTAGCTGTTACAGGTTTTGCTCAAATAGAGGCTAATTGGATGAATGCATATAGCTTCATGCAAACAGGGGGGGCGCAGCAAACGCTTTCAGAAAATAGGTTGATTATATTGAGTTAAACAGATGCCTTTATAAGCTGAGCTGTAATAATAAATTGTATCTAAGGACATGTTTTAAAAAATATTATTCGCACTCATGAAGAACGTGTAAATTGCAATGGAATTGGAAAAGAGAAAAATTTTGTAAAATTCTTTGTTTGCTATGACACACGAATACATCAATATAGCACATGCGAAAAACCTATCGATGGAAAATTGATTGCTTCTGATAAAGCGTTGTAACAACTTATAACGAAACAGAAATTTTTCAACTTTGATGAGACTCGACCATCGATCGACGTAATAAATGGAGATCGAAATCTTGGTATGAACACCAAGGCCTGGCAAAAGAGTGCATATATAAGCACATATAAGACCTAAAAATGAACTATTTCAGGAAAGAATGAACTTAACTACCTACTTAAATAAATACTTAAATAGACTCTGGTGACTTAATTATTACTGTATTTCATCATTTTAGCACCCTGTTGAGGGCGTATTGAAGACATGGACTGCCTAGTTATTTTACCTTTATTATTTACCGTTTTATGTCGCTGCAATATGATGCATATAAGAAATTTTTGCTGTGTTTTCCACTTCATGATGAGAATTAAGCAAGGATGTGGCACGCCTTCTAAAACTGGTGGGGGTTGGGGGCGGAGATTGATAAAAAAACGACACGCTATAACAATATCGACTGTAACAATGCAGCTAAGATTATTTCTAACTCTATCTAACGCTGGAGAAATCTATGCAATGCTATTATTTCTTAAATTGCTTTTTAAACCCGAACATCGAACCCAGGATCGCCCACACCGAAAAAAAAGACTTTACCATGGCACTATTTAGTTCTTTTTCGGTGTGGGAGATCTGGGTTCGATCCGGGCCAGCGCCGTATGCACTTCATGTTTAATGAGTAATATATATATATATATATATATATATACTATATATATATATATATACTATATATATATATATGGTAAAAGACAAGTTGATAAATACATATTTATCTTGCTACATATCAACTTGTATTTTGCAATATTTATATATATATATATGGTATATGGTTTTTGTAAAGGTAAAAGGCATTTACGAATGTAAAAATTACATTATCTAAACATCATCTTGGTATTACTCCAGGTCATGTTAAATATTACGGTTAAATTATACTTCAGTACTATAAATACAACAGAAAACTATCAACGAAATCATGTGAACGAAAGTTAACGTTGTGGTTGATTTGATTGCTTGTAAGAATGATCGCTTAGAAATAGATTTTGACAGCGTGCGGAATATATCAGTTGTGAGCAAAGGAAATAACGGGCACCTTAAAAGCATTTTGTTTCAGGGGATTCAGTTTTTTTTCATTGTGGTTTCTGCCATGTTGGAAGTGGAAGTCTTATAATGGATTGAAAGAAAACTGCAACTTGGATATAGAGATAGGTCAGGTCCAACTTCACCTATTGTCTCTAAATGTCTCATCTTGCCTCTGTTGAATATGAGTGAAACTTTGAGAGATTTCACGATTATATTTTGGTACCAGCATGAAAAATGACATACAGTCAGAAGGGGGTCAGAAGGGGATACAAACCCCGCATGTGTCTTAGAGATAAGTTTTTTAATTCGCCTCTGTTCTAGTCAGTTATTAAAGGTGACTACCAAGACGAAGAAACATTCAGGGCATAGTTGAATAATAATTATGTACCAAAATGGTTCGAGTCAAGTATCCTGACTCAAGAAGCCTGTTACATTTGGTCACCTTCTTTACTATGGACATGGTGACCTTTCCAAATAAGATTGTTTTGCAAATTGTCAGAAAACTAACAATTGTCAACTATATAACCACGCCCATGCCCACGCTCTATTTTACATAGCTTAACACGTTCGCGCCCGACTACGAGTATACTCGTAGTGCATGGTTGCTTTAATATGACCAGCTACGAGTATACTC
>JAAAKL020015824.1:0-11314 GCA_010016065.2 Carybdea cf. marsupialis auct. non (Linnaeus, 1758)
TTGGCTTGACTTGTCTCCTATATAAAAACGAAGATCATTTTCGCTTTTGAATGCGTAAAACAGACTTGTTTATGACATTCTTGTTTAGTCTCGGCTCACAAGTTGACAAGTTTAATTGGAAATGCTTTAGATTTCCATAAAAAAATGAACATACGTTACACTGGTAAGTACTTAAACCTTCGATTGTTGTTATGACCTTTCACGCGAGTTTGTTATATTGCTGTATGGGCGTAGATTCCAGGGGGGACGGCGAGGACAGCGGTATTAACAATAGCCTGGTTGCAAACAAATGTACGGATACTTGCCTAATCATTTGCAACCAGCATAGATCACGCTGTATTGAATGTAAAATAAGTGTATTTTCACCTACTTCGTTAGCTAATCGTATATTCCGTAAATGTTTTACTATTGCGTACATACATCAGTCTTAGTCTGGTATAATCAGTTGTGTAACTGAGGTAACAAGGATCAGTCAAAGACAGCATCGCTACCGCATCTACAGTTTGTTGGAATTCATTGCTATAATTCAGCTTCGTGATCATTTTAGTCATTGCCATCGGAATACTGTGATGCCTTTTGTTATTTAATATATTGCTGCAACTGTGCAGACCGCTACCCGCGACTTTCATCGTGTTTTCCTATCACGCTTTGCTGCGCCACCACTTACAATTGTTGCTGCTGCTTTTCGATAATGGTTTAGACATGATGGTATTGACGTTTTGTTGTTTATATCAGATTACTTACTGCCTTTTAGATTGAAGAGGATATATTAATCGGTGCTTATGAAACTCAAAGATTCCCATGATATATAGGGAGCTCTCATCCACCGTGCAATTTGATTTCATTATTGGTTTACTTGCACGAACTCTGCTTCTTTGTAGGTCGATTTCCTACTAACTATAAATGGTTGGGTTTGTCTATTGCATGCTTATCACCACAATCATCCACAAAATTACCTCTTACCACGTATGAGGCAATTTGTTTTGTTAAAACCTGCACCGATATAAATACACTCGTTGTGCTTTAAGAGATTTCTAAGGGATTGTTTCTAGTTCCTTCCCCCTCTCTTCGTGCTTTCAAACCCTCTATCGTCCTACTTCTCCTTCACAAGCCTTGAGGTTCTTCTTATACTGGGGTGTCCCGAGTGATCTCATTTAGACATGATGTCATTATCAACGCTCCGGACATCCCAAACACATCGGAATTTTGTTGTCTTGCAATCCGGACTGATTACATAAGTGTCACCATGACAATCTTCCTGAAGTAATTGTTTATATCTATATAAAAAGATACATTCCCCTTTATTTGGGGGAATAAGTCCATCACGTGTGGATTTCCTAGTAATTTGAGTAATAAAATTTGGAGATGCTGGAGAGGATAGAGAATTTGCCAATTATCTTTGGGTTGAAAGTGAATATTCTGAAATCAGTGAAGTGTCTCTTTAAAATGTTTCTACTGCTTCGTTGCAATTTACACTTGTTTTATCTAGTTCCTTACAAATCTTTTCTGTTCTTTTGAGAAATACGATTTCATCTGAAGAACTTGCGAGGGCGTCAATTATTCAATGATGG
Source organism: Carybdea cf. marsupialis auct. non (Linnaeus, 1758) (assembly GCA_010016065.2). NCBI lineage: Eukaryota > Metazoa > Cnidaria > Cubozoa > Carybdeida > Carybdeidae > Carybdea > Carybdea cf. marsupialis auct. non (Linnaeus, 1758). The sequence goes on from JAAAKL020015824.1 coordinate 1,572, forward strand.
CGGATGACTCCCTGAACAACACTGTTTGAGAGCAATAGTAGATTGAAATCAAACATGATATTTCCATTCAAGTCGTATATTTATCCAACTTACAGTATTAGGTACTTCAGATTATGTAGCATCCAGAGAGTCAGCAGTACTTCCAGATTCTTACGGAATACCAAGACACCTAGGTTATAGGTCCTGATACGTTTATCAACAAGTCGCCATCATATTTAAGCGTGTTTACTCCTTTTCGTGCTTTAGCTGACCTAAAGAGTAACACTACACCCAAAACGACTACTCGAGTTAAGGTAATGAGTAAAGTAATCTTCCACCATTAAATCAACCTCCGCTGTGTTGAAATTATTTCCTTTAGACATCATCAAAAGTACGAAGACAAAACTGTCTCGATCCTTCAAGCTCATTCTGAAAGACTTTCGTTTCAAACACCCTGTAAAGTTATATGCATGCAATTAACATAATTCGTAAATCCATCACTGCGTTTACAGCTACCCAGAATATATAGCTATAGAGAGCAAATATTGACTTTCTTTTACTATAAAAGTAATTACAGGCTATGACAGCTGGTTATAAAACTCAATTATCTGTAATGTGAAGCTAGGGTAGGCATCCTCTAAAGACTAAGTTGTCGGAGAATTCCATTTGCCTTGATCGTTAGCTGTGAACGTCTTTGTTTGTTGCATCAATAAAACATGATTCAAAGATTCCTCGCAGGATTAAAATTGAAGTCACTGTTTGCTTAAATTAAAAGAGTAAATCGAAATTTTCATTTTAGTAATTTATATAAAAATTAGTCTAAATGGCTTCAAGGTAAAATTTTGCTGAGTATGGTCGAAAAGTAATTCCGTTTGTTGAAATGTTTGTCGTTGTGTACAAGCGTACATGCTACAGTTTTCCTTAATTGTAATTTGTATTCTAATATTCAGGCGCCTAATACAGGGTACAGACGGGGGGGGAGGGTGTTGGTGGAGCAGAATACAAATTTGCGTCAGATTATGTAGTGTGGGAGGGAGTAGAGTTTTAAACCTATGGAGTTTTATTTAAAAAATCAAGAGGTTTCAATCAAACACAAAGCACCAAAAGAACGAAAATGTCTAATTTTCAAAAAAAACAAATCGCTTATTTGGCCTTTTATATGGCAGATAAATTTACGAAGTGCTGTAAGCTACATTGAACTCTGTAAATCAAAACCTTATTGTTATCAATATACTCTGTAAAAAGTGTGTTAATAAATAATGACTCTAAACGATTTAGTTCTCTCTGTGTTACCTCTTTTCGAACAGTTGTTGACAGCACAAAAATTTATCATTTTCAGTCGAAATAGAAGATTGAATGTTTCACTAACTCGTTTAAATTTATAGGAAATATATGATTCGATGTGAACAGATGCAAATAACGAGGAAGACAACGATGTGAAAGTGATAAATGATTTCGAACAACGACAGCTACGACGACTGTTACCCTTTTAGCATGTGTGATCCAGAAGCCGCGGTTGTACTCCAGCATGGCAGTACTGTTTATGTCACGTGACTCGTGACCCCTATTGGGAATAAAGAATAGGTAAACTAATTGTGCATCTGAGAATGATTTCTCTTTGAACTAATTGTGAGGTGGGATTCAATGTAACCATTAAACCAGTTTTAAAATATTAAAAAGCAGCTAAAATATTGATAGAATGCAGATCATTTCGGTGTTAGAAGGAGCAGAACGTAAATAGCATGTAAACGAACTGAAGAGACATCAGAGTTTGAGAACCACTCCCGACCGTCCAAAGTTACGTTATGTCATGTTCAATACATAAACTTCGCACATTCTACGTCCACAATCATCTTCCATCGGCTCCGGTCAGCTGCAGTATCTTCAGTAGTTGGGACTGGTAGCTTTAAATCTTGGCAAATTGATCAGCCAATCCCTTTCGTGGCCTTCGTCTTGTGCGCTTACCATTGAAATGCTCCTTGTAAGCACGGTAAACATAACTACTTTCCCCTCTCCGTATGACATGCCCGAATCAGGTTAGCCTTTTCCTCTAGATACTCTTTTACTTTGTGTAAAGACTTGCATTTAAGAAATACATGTGCTCTTTAATCAATAGGACAGTTTATCAGATAATCCCATTGATAAACAAATGTCCCTACGTGTTTGGATCCAGGATCAATATGTTTAATTTAGTCCAAACTTGTCAATACCAAAGTCATTATAATACCTCCTTGCACATAGGTTGGGACTGACAGAGAACTTTGTGGAAGCATTGTAAAAGTCAGTGTTGCAAAGATCCAAGAAGACATTGTTCCATACAATAGGGATCATCAACAAAAAAATATTAAATAAATATATAATTTCAGGCAGCGAAGAAGGTGCCTGCCATAATTTGACATATTTTTTTCAGATTCCTAACAAATTAAAGACACATGAACAATACTAGACAATCTTTCATCTTGTTATGAGAAGCCATGCTGTAACATCACTACCATGTCCTTAAAAACTCAAATTTTACATCTACACTTCAATGTTCCCTGCACACCGAGGCGATACAAGCAATTTAAATGGTACGTGCTTTCGCTAATATGACATTTCAGAGACTTAAAAACAATATAAAGTTAATTTTACTCCATCAATAATTGCATCTATCTGCTGAACAATTCAGGAATGCAACTTTAATCATCAGCAATTTTTTATCCACAATTTAATGGATTTCTGCTTGTGCCAATATCAAATAAACATATTTGGTAATAATGGAGTGTTTTCTTGCCAGTTTCCCTTGTATTAAGAACTCGCATTGAGTAAATTGTTGACAATAAAATTGTTTTATTTACTATTACTTTGTTAATGTAAACAGAATTCATGAAAGGGTTTAGGCTACCATGTGCAGGTCAGTAACCAATTTTATTAGAATTTAAAACGCCTCATGTATGTTTTTACTGCAATTTATTTCATAGTTGAGTAAAAAGGAATGTGTAGCAATTATTGTCAATGTTCACCGTGCTTGACTGCTCAACGTAGTCAAGAACACAAAACCGTGACATTTAAACATTGCAAAATAGTAGCCAATTGGACCTTTTTGTGCTCATCCTCGAATTTAGCCACTAATGTGTGATCTTGTTTAGTTAACGTTGTTTTTCTTTCGCTCTCTTGACAAAGTTGAATACGGTATAAAAGACTGGTTAGACGAGCCCCAATACTCGACACAGTTTGAAAAGTCGGCGTTGAAAATTTTTAACTGATAGTATATTAAGTACAAACAATTTCGGACGTTTTTGCATTTGGACATTATCGCTCCCGAAAAATATATTGTTCGAAACAAATGAAAGTTCAGAGTTAAGGCCTTGGTCAAAATGCTGTCCCTAATATGTCCCAAAAGGCTGTAATTACCTTCCAACCTTGTCCATAAAATTTATGTCTGTAATATTGGCGTCCATAGGTTTTGGTAATTGTTTTATTTTAGCACAATATTTTGCGTGTTTATACCGGCAAGCGCACGAAACAGGAAACGATGGCATGCTTCCAGCTTTTATACGAAAGACGGTGATCCCCTGCTAAGAAAGGCGTGAGAAACGGCTCTAGATTCTAAAATTTTGTAGATTTTATGATTCAATGCCTCACTGGCATCAGGAAAGAGATGAGATGGGAAAGTAAACCTTGCGATTGTTATTGTCCTCGTAGATGTTTATTTCTACGTCTGGTAAAGGCAACAACAGAGGTAGTGTCTTTGCGAGTATTTCTATTGACCTCTTTAACTAGACTGTCTAGACTATACTAGACTAGCCTGTAAGATCAGCGGGCATAAGGCATTTTGTCTTCCTTGGTATATGAGTGCCTTGTCTGGTTTATCTTTGTCTGTTACCGGTGCATATGGCTAAAAACAAGTTCAGACTATACACAAGAGATTGAAGCTTTTTTAAAAAACAAACTGTGACGTTATAAAAATATGTTATAACCTCATTACCTCAATTTAACTAAACTTGCTAAAGTTGAACATGAGTAAATGGGATTCTAACCCGGTACCAAGCATTTGCGGCGTGTTCCAGGTGGTGACATTTTCACTTTTCTCTAGTATCTCTTCAAACTTGATATTTTCAAATCCTCTCTTCTCTACAATACTTTCTATCTTCAGTGGGTAGTGAACAGCATGATGGTCGAATGGCTGTCCTTCCATGGTCAAATCTGATGGCATGGAGAGGCTGGTTTGCTAAATTGCGTAGAGCTGGACGGATGTCCACCGGTGGAGTATAAGCAGCTAATTTGGCTACTAGTAAAAAGTGAACTATGTTATTGCCGGGTCACCATAGCTCAGTTGGTAGAGAAACACGTCGCTAATGCATAGTCCCGGGTTCGAATCCCTGTGGTGACCTTTTCAAACATTATTGAATATCAATATCGTCTCAGCAACCAAAACGAATCAACAACTTTTGAAATAAACGAGAACAAGACAACTAAATGAGCGAAATGTATGTAATTTAAAAACAGATATTGATTTCAACAATTTCATGTTTGGGAAATTTTTAGTTTGATCACTGTTTTTTTATTATTTTTTTGCAATATCATAGAATTTTTCTTTTCCTGGTGAAAAAGTAATACAATAGGCTCACGACTATAACAAAAGACATAAAGCATCAACCAAAATGTATGCTATCACGTTGAATTTGATTTACAATGAGAATATAGCTAAAAATGCACCACACTCATAATCATGCATTTTTTAAAACTTTACTTTCATTTCAAACGCAGATATAAGTTAGGAAACATTACTTTGGGCCTCCATCTATCATCGTTTAAACGTTAGTTATGTGGGGAAGAATTTGCTGAAGGCCTCCAGGTCTTAATATCGATAAATTAAAGTATATTGTAAATATGGATTATTGATATCCATTCAGTGATTACCATAGATTGTGTGGTCGCTGTGGTGTGAGCTGTCTCTTCTATGTCTTAAGCTGGACTACTTTAAACCTAGCCATGACAGGCTATACAAGCTCTAAAATATCCCCAAATGAACATCCTTCTCTGCAAGGAGCTGAAAAGCATGTTTTAGTCATTTCTGTTCTTGTTCGTATGCATTCTCTAAGCGGTGCTGAATAACTTTAATAACATGTTGCCTTGCGCACAGCCATAGATCATTTACTAGATCATCGCAAAACTGTGTGGTAGTACCTTTCTCAATCATCATTTCAATTTTTTCCTTCTTAGTTCTTCCCTTTATTTTATGAAGTTGAAATATTTTTGTCGGTGGTACAAAACAATAAAACTGCACGAATAGCGAAAACATTTTAGTATTGAAAAGCTTTTTTCGTCTGGGACTCCTCTGAGTACAAAATCGAGTACAGAAGTTGGTGAGTGAAAGATTTTGACAGCTTCTTGATGGAGAACCTTTTGCAGTTCTGTTTAAGGGATTGTAATCACGTTTGTGTAAGGTACCCACAATGAAAAGCCTTTATGGAAATGAACAGAAGATATCAATAACTTAACCATCATAATCTGATATCTTCCCCGATCGAAGGGCAAAGCTGCTACTCCTTACCCTCTATTAGAAAAAGAAAAGAAATAACGTATTCCATTTCCAAATCACAAAACATCTTTGTTTACTCCAAAACCTAAATTAATTCACACTGATTAAAGGACTTCTTTATTGACATACGATTGAAAATGATCTAACATGGTATTCAAATCCTTTCTTCAATTCGACTCAGTTCATTTTTTAATGTCACACTGCACAAGATTAAGAAACATTAAGGTTAACAAAATTACAAAGAAATAATCGATATAAGTTACAATAAATTCTGATCTTACAACCAAAGACATTGCTTACAATATTAAGATATTAATTGTCTCCCAAAAGTTCTGAAAAAATAAATAACATGAGTAACTACGACTGTCAAAATGTGTCAGCAGGCAATCCCAGAATGTGGTTCAGTTTAAATATGATCTCAAAGTATCTGTTTAATTTGTTCCTTTTACCTTTTGCACCGAAGCCACTACTTGTAGGATATTTTTTTCGTAAACATTAAATATTTTTGGTTGTTTCAAAGAGGTATTGCATCGGCGTTCCACTTGAGGTTTGTGAACCTGGTCTTACAACATTGACCTACTTGAAACTAGTATAGCTAAGGCATATTTAAAACTGAAGCGTTGGCTTGGCTTTTAGTTTTTTTCCCCCTTGAAATTATTCTTCTGTATTTTGATTTTTTGGATGCTATATGTTAAATATTCTATTTCCAAACTAAGTCCTCATTCAAGAGTACGCCCAAGAGGTTTTCATATGCGTGCCTTGTAATTTGTTTTTGTTTGATTGTTAGTGTTGCTCTTGTCTTATCTACGTTCTCTATATCAATTTATTAAACAATAAAAATTGATTTCATTATATAAAAAGCGATAATTCATTGGCCAGTCTTGTAGTATTTCAGACTTCTCATGTATTCAATAATTGTATCATAATCAAACATTGCTGTTTCACTATCTTCGAATATGGAAGTTAGATAATTTACATATATCAAAAACAGTAGTATCTCCAGTACTGATCCCTGCAGTAACCCCAGTAAAAATCAGTTCCGCTCGCGGTTGGTTTTTTATTTTTGTAGGTTTTTTGTTTGCTAAGTAGTTTATAAACAATAACAACTCGTTATTGATAACACTATTATAGCTCATTTTGTCTATTAGAATTTCTTGGTGTACTGTACCAATAGCTTTATGTACGTAGATAAGAATACTCAAACAAATTTTGTCTTGATCAAGAGAGGCTGTTACATTATTGCTTGGATTCTATGATGCTGAAATTTGCTAGAAAGGTCTTGCGAAATCCAAATAGTCTGCCATAGAGTGCCTTATTGTATTTCAGGTAGGAATACAACGTGTTATGCATTACCTGTTCCAGGAGCTTAGGAAACTCTGAATAATAATATCATGGACAAAACTTTTCAGAAACGTCTCTTCTCTCTGTTTTGTCAATCGGAATTACTTTTGCAATTTCAATTACACTCGGGACAATTACAGTTGAAGCAGATTTACGGGATACGTGAAATAAATCATCAGCTAATTATTTAGATATTCATTAAAATTTATACTGATATTGTCTTATCCTGAAGATTTATCAAGTTTTAATATTTCGAAAGCTGAATTGAGATCATTCTTAGTGATGGTGTCGTCCATGAATATAGTTTTCATCATTGTAGAATATTTTTATCCGAAAGCTTGTTTGGTTGATTTTAGGGGCTAAAGATTTTTTAGCAAATTTTTTATTGAAACTTTTTATTGAAAGCAAATTATAAGCAAATTTTTATTGAAACAAGCTACAATTTGTTCTCTCTTCGATATATTCCTGTCTTGAAGGTTCATGATGGTGGACAGTTTTGGATCGGTACTACCCGATAAGAAAATTTTCTTTTATTATTTTTCGTCTCTTAGTCACATGTTATTTCAAGCAATTTACTATAGCATTTCAATTTAGCATTCTTTTTAATTTGATTTAAGAGTCTGCTACATCATTCACATGCCACTTCCTTTCCAGCTCTTCTTTTCTTTACAGCTTTTATTACATGGAATATGGAAACTGGCAAATAATCACTGATCTCAACAAAAACATATAGCACCGGCTTTCAAATTCTTTTTTGAATTAGGTTTAGAAATATTCAGTCAATGCGGAGTTGGTTATTTTATAGAGGGGACGAGAAGGTTTTGCAGACTTTGATTTATAAAATTTTGAACATTGGAGCTTTTTTCATAATCAAATACGTTAATGTTTAAGTCTCCGTCTCTACAGATTTATTTATTTTACAACCCAATTGAATCAACAATATGTTCAACATAGGCCTCAAAATAACTGTAATTTCCGTTTGGTAGTCGATAAATGCTACCTAGCAGAACATTTTTATGATTCGTTGATTCTATTTTCTGTTTTGCGTCAAATTCTAATTTGCTTCATGAGCTTGCATTGCTAAGCAACTCTTAATGTTGAAGTTGAAACAATGGTTTAAAAAGAGGACTGGCACTAGTAATCAGAATGTTTTGATTTACAGCGTTGTATTGTTGCTGTTAATTTGATAATCTGTCTTTATATCGAAGCTAGTAAATGTTTGTATTGAAGCTAAACTGTGTATGTTCAAAGTTATCTGCTAGCCTGAAATATCTTCATTCTGTGCTTTCCTGTTATGTTACACAGTAGTGGCAAGTGGTAGAGTGTCAGACTCACACTCCGAGGGCCGTGAGTTTGAACCGACACTGAGCTTGCCTGCCACGATTCCGCAGGTACTGTACTCTGTCATCTGCTCTCGTGAAGTGGGAAACTATGTTTCGAGAGATAGGGCAGAGAGGGGAGTACATGCATGAATTGCAAGAATAGCAAGCATAAAATAGCATGAAAAGTAAGCATAAAAAGTAAACACGAATAGATTGTCATCCGAAAAGGAAAAAGTTACCCTTTCCTAGAAGTGGCTGCGGCCTTGAACAGGATGATAACAATAAAAAAAAGAATGTTAGCCAGAGAAGTAAGCAACGTTTAGTTCTTTTTTTTAATTGTTTAGTAGCATTTATGTAAACTTCCAACGAGTTTGACGAGTTTTTATTATTGCAATTTGTGATTAATATGTATTTTATAGATTAAATAAAATCATTTCATACGATTTGATGCAACTGATGTGCTTTCTATTTCTTTCAGGAGCTTACTGAAGTATCATTACACTCCCTACAATTTACCTGTTTACTGATCTTGAAACATAACACTCCTTGTCTTTTACTCGTTGATCTTTGCATATCAAACAAAGGGTATGTCATGATTATTTGTCTTTTCAATTGTTTTGCTATTATGGCTGATCTGATGTTGTTAAAAAATACACATCTCTTTTAACTTAGGTATAACCACGTCCCTATCCAAAAGTATTTTTTTTCATTACAACATCTTAAGTCAGGTTGGTATGTTTCAGGGTTATTGTAGGATGTCATCTCAATAATGCTGACGTCAGCAAGTATTACACGTCTTAGAGAAGCTAATTGTATTTTGCCAAAGTTCTAAGGCTGCTTTAGTATGAGCAGAAGTTACTCAAGTACCCTTACTCTATTCCGACACGTTTAAGGTGAGGGTGATATTACCCTTCTTAATCAGTTTAGTTGCCAATAAATGTGACATTGGTCTGACTTCTTCGTTTTGGGATGGGTTGTGTTTACATAGCTTGCTTGTAGTGTTACGGAGTCGCCGCAAAGGGTGAAACGTCGGGTGGAGAAAAGCGGACGAAAAAGTAACGAGACAAATAAAATAATTGTTTTTAACATAAATTGATAGATTCCACTACGCACAATAATCAGTTATTTACTTAAAATAGTTTTCTGTAGACTGTTCATTGATGACGGCTTTAGGGTTCAATAGCAGTAGGTAAGATAAAATTTCTTTCGAGACTTCGATCCTCGGTGTAAAGGAGCAACGGTTTCCAAAAAGTGAAGTGAGCGTTTGCTTCTGAAGATAGATCCGACAACTTTATTCATAGGTATCTTCGGGCCTCTCCACAAACAACTGAAGGTAAAGTCAAGACCAACCGTCTTTATATAGCTTTGCTTCTAGTCTTCTCACCTCAAGTCCTTTGAATAGGACTCCGTTCTCTTCTCATACGCAAAATGACGTGAGTGGCAGACACACCCAGAACTGCACCTTAGTCGTTGGCATATGTCCACTTGAACAAATGCCGTCATAGCCTTTTGCCGTCGTGTATAATTTTACTTTTTATGATGAATGAGCCGTCATAGTTTAATTTTACAAACACTAC
>JAAAKL020015825.1:0-11313 GCA_010016065.2 Carybdea cf. marsupialis auct. non (Linnaeus, 1758)
GCCACCATCCTTTAAGTTATCATCTTGCAGTTCGTCACTAAATAGTGTCCTTTTACTCCTTCGTTTGGCTGATAGCTATGGGTCTATTTTCATTCCTTTGGCAAACAGTTTCAACTCCTTTAAAATCTCAGCCCATTTCCCGCGCAAGTCCATAAGTTCTTCAATAAATGACTTGAGATTTGAGACTTCTACATCAACAGTGGCTTGTCGTGCTTGTATGATTTGGTTTCTTTGATCGAAGTATTACATCCCCTCTACCTTTCCTTGATCTTTCACGAAATACACGTAGTTATAAGAAATGTTTACAAAAAAAAGTAGAACATCCGAAAATGAAATTTATATTATCATCACAGATGCATTGAGTCTTGAAATCATTCAACAAACATTTCAGGCAGCCTAATGCTACCATCGGTACACGACGTTTAAAGAATTCTAAAATTGAGGGCAAGAAAGATTAAAAGTTCAGATTATCAAACGGTTGCATCTTCAGCAACACTGTCCATGCTTAAAATATTTGAGTATATTTCGCACATGTTCAACTGGGTTGAGAGGTCACGTCGTTTACGAAAAAAACCAAACAAAGAACACTTGAAATTTGAAACTGCACTCTATGCATCAGTATCTTTTATACGCTAGGATAGAAAAGCGTTGGCTTAAATGAAACAAAAAGATGACATTTGTTGGACAGTCTCATCTCCCACTGCTTTCCAATTTAAATATTATGGCACTGTGATGACTTGCATTGTATGGCGTAGGCTACACAGTGTACTTTCTCACCTTTTATGAAGGAAATGACTTTCCAAAACATAGCAACATGACAAACTAAATTGAGGCCGGCTGGTAGGGCCCAGTCCCCAGGGCACTTGCCCCAGCTACCCCCCCCTCTCGGCAGTACTGTAGGAACTGCAATAAGACTGTATTTCATCCCAGGAAAATATCAGTGGAAATAGATCCTCTTCTTGTGTTGGACATTATTCTTGCCAGTCCAGTCTGAACTGTATTAAGCCACAAGCTCCTTCTTTAGATGAACCCTGCTAGTCTTACCTCAATTCAAGTCCTATAATTTGCAGTTTCATTTCATTAGAATGTAATTTGAAGGTAGATTAATTTTACTTTATTAGATTAATCACATTTAATACTTCACTCCAGTTTTTGATATCACTCAATAACTGACTCAACTTGCCTTGTAACTACTGTTGCTGGCACTGTTTAGCCTGGTACTAACAGAAGATATTGGGTACATATTATGGCCATAGTGACCTGATGAAAAGCAATCATGACCCACAGAGAGATCAAAGGTTAAAGAACAGATGAATCAGATTTATAGATAAGTAATGCATGACAGTACCTCATACTCCACCACTTTTGCATCTGCCTTTGATTTTGTTTGTGGAAGAAAAAGAGGTCCTGAAATCACAAAAATATCTGAGAATCTCTTTGTAAGTTCTCTGCAGTAGTATTCCATTCTATACCAATATCCTGCATTGTTTTCCGCATTTTGTGGTATTATGTTTGAAAGATAAAATGTTTCATTCATTGCTTCTTGGTCAATGTTGTTATCAGCTATAGTATGTAATAAGAAGACAACAACATTAGATTACTGTTACTGATACTACTAGGGCAAAGCAAGCTCTTAAAGAGGAATGATTTCAGGCACATTGTTGAGGGTGAGCATAAGTAAGTTTACCTTACCCCTGCCCTTCTGAAACTCAAAACAAAGGATCTTTTCTACCCCAATCCCACCCTCTGTTTCTGTAGGAGCATATCATGCCATCCTACTTGAATATCCAGTGTCGTGATTTCCTCTATAAATTTCTCATTGGTTGCACTCATGACCATAAAAGAGCTGAGTAATATTACACATTCCATAATGGTATTTGCTACACGTTTACGAGTAGAAATAATGTTAACTGGGAAGTGATAGGGAAGTAGATCTCTTTCCAAAGTTGATGTAAATGTTGATAGTACTTCATGTTTGGGACTCAAAACAGTTAGAAAATTATCGAGTTATGCTCGCTTTATACATTATAGCAAAATAATGAACGATATAGATATGGGTAGATAATATCAAGGTAAGTTAGATTGCCCTATAATATAAAAATGTCAGTCCAACAACTGTTTGCCATCTATCAATGCCCACATCTCTGTTTTACATTGTATAAGACCTTTTCTTAGTCTATATATCGGCTCGTAAATGCACGAAATGTAGGCCAAAATCTATCAATTACCTGCGGGCACCATATGTCCTCGGGAGTAACCACTTTTCAAGTAATCTTCGTTGGATGCACTGTATATCTTTGCAATTCTTTTTTCACATTTAAACTGTGAATGGATACGATCAGCATCCCCTTTTAGTTCATCTCGACTTATATGCTGCATCACCCAAATCGGAATCTTTTTTGCGTGGTCGTAGGAGATGAGATGTCTTTTGTATGGTAAGACACTTGAAGTGGTAGGGAGACCATATTTCCGAGAGAAATTTCGTAGCTTAAAATCTGTTGGCAGGTTATCATCTTCTGTCCTTATTTTCTCCTCCTTGACCACTAATCGGTCATACAATGATTTGCCAATTGCTCCTACACCTATACCGATATTCAATATTGTGACACTTTTTATGGCACTGATCGGGAGCCATCTTGCTCGCATGATTATCCAGCCTCTTTTCGGTTTGTTAAACGAAGGACACCGAAAACTAAACAAAGAGCAAGGAGCAAAACATCAACAGTTTTGTAAGAATAAACTGAATTTTGAAAGAGAGGCTTGAAATTTCATGTTAAAGTCCGCATGTCTCTCAGTAGACAACATATCACAAAATTGACATCAGATTTTTATCTATTCATTGATATCATATTCCAGAATCCATAGTAGTAGAGGGCATCCTTATAGAAGTATCATCATGTTGTAAAATGCACCATTAACGAGCTCAGTATGGAGAATCCTCAAACTTCTGTGGATAAAGAAATTCGACCATGTTTTCCTCTCACCTCAGTTGAAGGAGTAGTGGATATTTTCAATACCGAATTGGAGAAGACCCAACCAAATTTAGCCACTTTGTCGCTACTCTCTGGCATCCTTGAACATTATACGACGAACCCTAAGCAAGGCGACCTCAAAAAGGCACAGACCTTTCCACTCATAACCTTGGAAGAAGTTGAATCTTTGTATTTGAAATATTTAGGTTTGGTTGACACCATACGCAGCGAGGTGGAATTACGGAAATTAGGAGAGAGTGGGCTTGCGGATCGAGGAGTTATCAAGTTGATTTCCTCTGTTGTTTGGGGTCATATTAAAAAGGGATTCTTCAAAGACAAACCACATATACAAACAATACGGGGATTGGTTACAGGTAAGCGTAAACAGACCCTGGGCCTATTTATTAAGGATTATTTATTATTTTGAGATGGACAGTAACGTTAATTACACACAACACTTTGACTTACGATGTTTACTATATCACAAATTGAAATAGCATCAACGCAATATTTGATGTAAGTCGAGTTAACTGGATTTTTATAAGGAATAGTACAAAGAAAAAGTTACATTTATCACAATTACTAGTATTTAAGCATTACCAAGCTTAAGCACTCTCTATATCTTTTATACATAATATTTTAATGTAAAAATGTTTTGATATGAGATGCAAGATTATTTCTCCAACAGTTTCCCAGATTCTGCCTGTTTTGCTAAAGGTTAGTATAGCGTCAAAATAAGATGGGCCTAGTGTACCAACTAATCATCATAGAGGAATTTCCATGCAAATTTTTAGAGCTCCTGCCTGACAAAGCTGATTACAAAATCTGAAAAGATGCTTACTCTAGTGCTAATGAGGCCCAGAGTGAACTCACAGACACGTATCTTTCTTACAATGAAAAATGCTGGTGAAAACAGTACATATTTAAAGGGCAATAAGATTGGAGGAACAGCAGGATACTTGTTTATTGATCTGGCAGACCAATTGATGGAGTAGCACACATTTGAGTTGGGTAACATAGCATAACATAGCAACAGTTTGTGTCCACTCTAACGTAGTGTTTTAATCCTTGACTCCTTAACTTTTGCTTCAGAAAGCCCTATAACACTCCACTTAATATGTTCAATTCATGTATCATGATATCCAACGCTTCAGAGTTTAGATCTTTTATTGTTCTAGTGTTATATGTACATATATGCAGGATATGTTTTTCACCTCTAGTCTTTTTTCCTATGTCAGCTCGAGATTGCTGGCATGGATCTCTGTTCTTGTCTGTCACAGCAGTCAGAGGCTGCTGATGTATCCCTCTCTGCATCTGCGATGCCAGACAGGGCTGCTGACATGCCCTCCTGATTGCCAGTTGAGGGTCTGGTTATGTAGCTCATTCATCGTCTTGACTAAACAGCTATACCTCTATAATGGCACCTGTATGTTACTATTGATTTTCAACTGTAACAGCTGTGAAGCTTCAGAATCAGCCATGGTTTAGCTAAGTTGGACATATGCTTCAGATGCCATGGGATATGCCAGCATAGAACCTTAAAATTTGGAGTAACAGGATCCAGCAACTACAAAGGTTGCAAAAGGTGTCACTGGCCAAACATGTTCAACATGTCGAAAGGGGATCTAAGAGATGTAGGATTTGGAATATTGATACCTGGAAAGAAGCTTGAGACCCGCAGTGGTCTAGTGGATAAGTTCCTGACCTTCAGATCTATAGGGTTAAGAGGGTCAGGGTTCAAGTCCTGGAAGGGCCATTGGTGATGTCAGGAAGGGCATCCGGTTATAAAGTGCTCTATGCTCCAGTAACAAGTTCCATGTATATGGGTGCTGTCAAACCCCATGTATGGGAAAAAAGACATTAAACGAAGAAAGAAAAGCTTAGAAATACTTACTAGGGGTAAGACTAAGTGCCTTCTTTAGAAGAGGAACTGACTGAAGCTGTAGCTACAGTAGCATAAGATAGTGTTGTGTTATTGTTATCTTTGTCTTGCATATTTAACCACTCTGGAATTGGCATGTGCACATGTACATCTGAACTAGCTTAAAATCAACAACACAGAGATAAAATATGAAATCCTATAGCTGGCTTTCAAGATTATATTACTTTTCAATAGATGTCTTGTACATATATAGCACTTATTATGTGGTCTTGTTGAATTGCACTGTTTGGTATATTGCATTTGCCTATAGTTATAGAATTATTTGATAAATATATAGGATATCATCTTACTATAATTTGAGTACCCACTTTATTATCAGAGAAGCAAAATTTCATGGAAGAAAAGGTTAAGGTTGAGTTGTTAGCTTGCCGCCTATGTCAGTACATAGAAAATCATGACTTATGATCTTAGGGAGATCCATACCACTCCAAGATTACACAAAATACCTTTTTACGTGTATTACAACACACATGTACATTCTAGCTACTGGCTCTAATCACCCTATATTTACTAAAACAGACAGAAATTTGTATGCTAAGAGTTTCTTCCCTAGAACTTCCAAAATCTGGAACTCTCTGCCTTTAGACTGCTTAGCTGTTATATTTAATCTTGACACTTGTAAATGTAGTGTTAATTGCCATTTTCTTGGAAATATCTTGTTTTCTGTAATAACATTTATTTTTCTGTTTATGTTTTATTCCTACGCCTATCAAAGTAATCCAATACCTTGTAGTGGCAACCCTAGCTGGTATTGAGCAAAGAAAAATAGAAAAAAAACCCAATATTTATAAATACCCCCAATAAACATCTTGAATCAATGAAGAAGATTTTCTAATCTGTACCTTGAACTTATATTTTTTTCTCTGTAGGTGGGAATCTTGATTGTTTTGGTATTGCATTTAGTGTTGTGGCCATTGCACAGACTTTGGGATACAATAATGTTCATCTTGCTCTCTCAGAGGACCATTCATGGATTACATTTGAAAAGAATGGCATCGAAACAGCAGAGGTGACATGGTATGGTAAAGGTAATGAAACAAAGCGTGGAATGCCTATTGACTCTGATCAAAATGATATAAAGTCCAATTGGCTTTATCTGGGGTGTCATGAAATCAGATGTGGACGTCAGCTGGAAGTGGCAGCCTTAGTATCAAGTATGAACCCAGGTATCAACAGGAAAACAGATAGTGAGCTGTTGGGGACAATTCAGCAGGTATATGAATTTACTGTTGTGCTTAAAAACATTAGCAGTTATTGTTATCAGGAGAATATGGAATGATGTAATAAACAAAAGTGACTATGATGATGGTGATGATGATGATGATGATGATGATGATGATAATGATGATGATGATTATGATTCAGTTTTATGTCATGGATTGACTTTGCACAAAAACGGGGTTCAGGTGGTACCCATGCAAATGGGACTTTTATGTTTGGCTTGCATCTAACATGTCACTGTGATTTTAATTTGGATTTGGGTGTGGTAAGGTGCTGTTGATGAGATGTGATTAAAGCAGTTATGTGGTTTTTGATGTCCTGAAACTGAAGCAATTTATTTCATGGCATTGATATAGTGACAGTTATGAGACATTGCATTCATGGCATCTGCAAAAATTGGCTGACTTTAAAAGTCCCACTCTCAGTCAAAAAGAAGATTAATTGATCCTGTTACTATCAGAGAACAGAGAGGACTTGGAGCAAGGCCGTTGGCTATGACTTTACTGACTAGTGATTTATCATACAACAGAATACTATGTAAAACCATTGTAAATCGTGGCAAAATGCACAGATGGTGAAGAATGTTCCTAGCGATTTGTGAAACAATCAAAGTTAAACTGATGCCAAGACAATTGATTTAGGAATAAGCACTCTTTCTATTTCTCTGCTCGCTATAGCACTCATCATATCTCATTTGCTTGAATATTACCAGACTTTTTTGTCAGGACTGCTTCCGCTTTGAGCAATGCTATATTTTGAAGCCCTCCATTTGTTGACGTAGATAGAACATTATGAATCTGCTATTCGTAGGTCTAGTAGTTTTCTGAGGAATGGCGCTCACAAATGTCTCACAAAATTCTTAGCCAGGGCAAAGACTGTTTATATTGAAGTTATTTATAATTTTCAATCAGTGTTATATTAATAGATTTTATTTATTCCAAATAATAATGTACAAAGAACCTGATGATGATGATGATAATGATGATGATGATGATGATGATGATGGTGGTGGTGGTGGTGGTGGTGATGATGATGATGACGATGATGATGAAGAAAAAGAATAATAATAATTGGCAATTGGCAATAGTATACTTAGGTAAGAGTATATTTAGAAAGTGTTGTTTAACATTGATAATATTACAGGGCTAAAAAGGAATTCCTTTGGCTATGTTGTATCTTACTGATCATCGAGGCACAGGCAGGTTTTATCTACTGTTGGTGATGTAAATATCCAATACTGCTTACTGGGCATATATGAGTTTTGGTGCCTGCATTAAACTTAGTCAAACACAACATCGCACAGGATTCAATCTCTTCAAGAGTGGTACCTGACCTTTGCCTCTAGAGACCTTCCATCAAAGGTGGACATAATTGCTTATAAGTTTTCAATGAACCTCTTGAGTCCTGTGGGTAAAGAGTTGCGTCGAATCCAATGATGGTATTGATTTTACCATAGGATGGCAATGTGGTCTGTTACCCAAGAATGTCATATATATTTTGTCATTGGCCCTTTGAAAACTCACCTGGAAAATTTCCCCGTATTTTTAACACCATTTTCATTTTTTTATCTCTCCATCAGAGGCTGTTATGGTTACTGTACGATAAAGGGATAATAAAGGCGTAAGTATAGATCTGAGCTTTGTTCTTGCATTGGCTAATTTGACATATTTGTGAACTATGGTAAAATTGAACCATCTGAATATATTTATGCCATTTTATGAGATGTTAAGTAGCCAACTTTGCTAAGATTTCTCAGATGTTTAATGTATGCAATTTAAAGATAGGGTGATGCTTTCTAAATGAATATTTGAAACATTTGAACAAAAGAGGGACATTGAATTTCATGACCATTGGAACTTGTAAGCACTACAAGCCCTTGTTTTAGTTTGCTATACACAAGCATATATGATTAGATTTGGGCTGCATATTGCAAATGTTAGTTGTGCCATGCAGTGCCAATTGAGATACATGGATGTAGTGTACTATGGCATTCTACAAGCTTGCCATATATGGGTATGCTTCATGATAGATGTACGTACATTAGTAACCACGAGGGAGTTGTACAAAAACCCCAAGTGGACATGTAATGTTTGAGTGTAACGAGCAATAGCGATCAATAAAACCATTTCGAACAACTCTAAAATGGATGTTGCAGTTATATTTTGGGGGTGCTTCTTTTGTTTGGGGGAGTCATCTGGAGGACGATGGATTATCAAAATGAAGGTAGAAAAATGTGGAACTTGTCTAAATTAAATACTTTTGTAATAAGTTGACAAAGCAAGCTATCTTTGAGATGTGAAAATTTTAATGACTTTTTTTGAATAACAGAAAGTGTTAACGCCAAACTTTTGACTCTCTTATTGTTGATTTTTAATCCTGGAAAAGTTATTTGTTTGCTAATTAACATCTAAGTTGCTAATGTTTAAGTGATTTTCAATCTGCTTTTGGTTTTACACTTTCTTTTTGAAAAAATATTAAATTATGATCAAACAGTAGGAATTAATCAAAGGTGAATAATTGTGAAAAAATAGAGAAGTAGATAATGTGTTACTTGCAGGATGTCTAATTAGTGACAAATTTCTGTTTCTCCATTATTTTTGTAAAAACCATTCTGTAAAGCATTCTCATTGTGGCAACACTTGGCTACTTTCAATGGGTTATGATCTGGTCTGATGGTGCAGTGATGCCGGTCTCCAAAGTTAAGTGGAACTTGGTGTCAGTGATGACTGATATAAGGATTTGAAGCTAATGTGGCTATTGCAGAATCATTCCACTACTGATTGCTTCAAATTTAACTTAAAATCACTAGAAAGGTATTCACACAACTTACCAATTTGGCTTATAACTGCCCTCCCTTCCACCCCCCCCCACCCCCCCAAATAAAATAAATTCACACTATCAAAAATCCGAAGAATTTACTTATTGTCTGTGTTTTATTCTTCTTTTAAAAGATTCACTTTTATTGATATTCCCTTTTTATCTGGTACAGAATGGAATGGACCAGAGTCCTAGAGTGCTATAGAAATTATAAAGTGTTATCCAACTGGTGACAATTTCAATTTTCTCTATTATCTCTTCAAACACGACTTTGCAGTCCGGCATAAGATTTGATCTAGGATACCCAAAATTAGTTTGAATCTAAAATGTAATCAAACAACTTTTTGTCATAAACAGACCTGGAGATATCTAAATAAATTGCTTTATTGTAAATTTATCCCTCCCCTCTCCTTACTAAATTTATTCATGATATGTTTCATCAATTGAGATTACCAGAGGAGAGTCAAGGAAAAAGTGGAGAGATGCAATCATGAAATGCCCTTCTACCCGGCATTAATCTTCTATCAAATCTTCAAATAGAGACCACTGCAGATTTACAGTTTTCTGTTGCTTTAAAACTGTTTCCTGTAGTCATGATAAGTTAAGTTATGTAACAGAGGTTATTGTAAGATTAAGTATTTGTTGTTGCAAGGAGTATGATATTACATCATACTACTATACAGTAATAGGATGACAACAAAAGGTGAGGGGTGTGGTACTTTTTAATTTTATGGATGTCATAATGTAAGGCCCATATGAACAATCCTAGATGTGATATCTGAATATGCTGCTGCCTGCTGCTATGGTATTCAATGTGGAACTGATCTTCCCATGCTTTTACAATTATGTCACTTCATTAGAAGTTAAATCCTTTGCTGTGGTATCCTTATGTTAGCTTTTGTCAACATTTGTAAATATTGCTTAGATTTGCTATTATTAATCCCAGCCCTTGCCTTTTGTCCTTTTCACTATATTTCCTATACTTCTCTTAGGACGTTTCTGATTGGAATCGTTTTTAGGTATCCAATGGCACTTTGTAATCTTGCTGATCTTGAAGAAATTCAACCGACGAGGACTGAGCCTTGTTTGGATGAATTGTATCAAAAGGCGATTTTATGCAATCAAGAACTGTATGAGAATCACCATGTGTATCCATATACATATTATGGTGGCTACCTCTTTCGCATGGGAAGGTATCAAGAGGCTCTTTCGGCATGGAAGGATGCCGCAAGGACTGCTTCAAGGTAATCATGTTAAGCCATGCAAAATCCACTGTATTGTTTTAGCTGGGGGGGGGGGGGGGTAAAAAGGGGTCAAATCTTTTTTGTGATTTTTTTTTTTTTGTTTAATTCCGTTTGGGTGTTTGGAATTTTTTTAAAAAAATATAAAAAAAAATATTTTTTGTTTGTTTGTGGTGTTGTGGTGTGTGGGGGGGGGGGGGGGGGGGGGTTTAAAAAGGGTTCATACCTTTATGATGGATGCAAAAAGCTGGATATTTTGAACACCCTCATTGATCGTCAAAATACTCCGGGGACGTAATTCTACTTCTTTACATACGCTGAAAGAATTCAGGTGTGCTTCTCATGGTCTTTAATAAGAGAAGTCTTTTTAACGTGCCGTTATTAGCTTTAGATTCTGACTCACAGTTCAGGTATCAAATAGTACTTTTAACTTCCTATTCGCCCCAGTATCCATCAAGGGATATTATAAAATTTTTACGTTTGTAATGCATGGTAGTAAACAGTTCTCTATAGATATGATAATTGGAATACAAGGAAAATACATTATCTGAGGTAGACATTTCCGTCCCATCCCTTGTGTATACTTAACCATTTAAACAGTCATCCCGATGGACACCTGCCTGATGTAATACTTTCTCCCTGTGAAAGTTTTGATAAACACTGACTAGACTTCCCTTAACTCTTTCTGGTTCTCTGTATCACCGTTTTGTCGAGAGATTGACAATTAAGGGATGGCGAGTGATTTTTCAGGTAATGTGCTAACTGTTAAAGTCACCCAAGCTTTTATGACCTCCTCGTTATCAAGATCATGATCATGACCATCATCATCGTAATCATCATCATCGTCATTGTCATCATTACCCTCATCGTTCTCATCATCTTCGTCATCATCATCGTTCTCATCATCTTCGTCATCATCATCGCGATCATCATCCTCATCATCGTCATCGTGATCATCATCCTCTTCCTCTTCCTCCTCCTCCTCCTCCTCTTCCATCTCCTTCTCCTCCTCTTCCATCTCCTCCTCCTCTTCCATCTCCTCGTCCTCTTCCATCTCCTCGTCCTCTTCCATCTCCTCGTCCTCTTCCATCTCCTCGTCCTCTTCCATCTCCTCGTCCTC